>JBCJKE010483544.1:0-13251 GCA_039654525.1 Melibe bucephala | reverse complement strand
TTTTGTTTGTTTTTTTGTTTTGTTTTTTGTTTTATTTGGGGGGGGGGGGGGGGTTCTTTTTTTGGTGATTTGTGTTCTAGTTTGTAAAAATACACTAAAAAATAGTATCTCTCACGAAAAATAAATATTCTTACACAGAGGTGCAGACCTAGGCAATTTGGTTCAAGTGGCTAGAGAAGCATGTCTGGAGGAAATCATTGAATCAACGGAGGCATCACAACCTTGGGATGTTCCGGAAGTGACCAGTGTGCATTTTGAGATTGCGTTCGACAGCGTTTCTCCATCAGTGGACATGGAAGTGAGTGTGACAGAATAGTGTAACAACATCACTACCATGACTGTGTTATCCTGTGCCACTAGTATTTCATCACTGCCTGGACTTTTGCCATGGTTTGCTAATAGTACATGTAGTAGTTAGTAGAAGTCTTTCATCACTGCTTTGACTTTTGTCATTCTATGCCACTAGTATCATATCTCTGCCCTGGCTCTTATCATGGTATGTTAATAATAGTACGTAGCAATAATGGGAAAAGACCATGAGTGTAGCATTACTAGCTTTCAAAGACCAGGACATTTCTCTGCTGTGAATGAGCATCCTGGTTAGAGTCAGTTTCCAGTGACCAGAAAATTGCACCACCCAGTCATAGTCATAGGCTACTCTAAAACTTAATTTGCCTTTAGTTTTTTTCTCTCTCATGGCCTCAAGTCTCACAAAGGGTCTGTGAGTTCATGATAATACAGTTATAGTACTGATAGCATTTCATTTATAGTTTTTTGAAGTTACAATCCCAAGATTCCTATGTTTATCCAAATAATTTTAATTGGACAATGATTTGCAAGCAAGGTTTTTCAACATTACTCACTGTTTGTTCGAGTTTTCCACATTCAAATAGATCAGGGTTTTTTGTTTTTATTTTCTGTGGTTTTTCTTCATATGTCAAGTGAATGGTGCAATTTTATCTGATCACGATTCATTTCTCTGATTTCAGTCTAAAAAGAATTATGAGGCAGTCAAGAAACTTTTGGAAAAGAAAACAGCCAAAAAGGACATGATGAGTTTGGATGCTGACTCAAAAGTAGACTCTGGAATGTCGGTAGATTTGTCTTGATGTTATTGACATTCATTGCATATATATGGGATGTGCATTATCAAAAATATTGTTGTAGATTGTCCTGCAAGGATGGTCTTTTCACTGATTGAATAAATAGTATGAAACAATTTGTTTGAGATTTGCATTTATCATTTACTTGTTTCTTGTTTTAGTCTCTGTTTTGTTTTGTTTGTTTTTCTGTTATGTTTATCTGGGGGGCAGAGGGCTATTCTTTTCACCTTTTTAAAAGGATTTTTTTTTCATTTAAAAATTTTTTTTTTTTTTTTAATTTTGTTATTCAGTCTTAATGCTTCTGCCTTTTGCTGCTTGACAACCAATTTTATTTCAAGGGATTCTCATGCAGTGTGCTAGAATTATCTGTGAATTTGTTATGTAAAAAATTTACCTGTGAAATAGTAATGTAACAACGTCAATAAAAAAGCAAACCAAAGACTTAAAATTTGTCATCAAATTCAGATTTATTCATCATAATAAATCAATATAAATACCATCATTCATTAAACATGTTCATTGTTTTTACTACATAGCTTCAGATTTTAATATGCCAAATTCTAATATCGGTACATGATCTATTTTTAATCATTTATTACTTTCTTCACCTATGCTGATGATTCAAACAAAATGTCATTGGTAAATAAAATGGGTGTAAATGGAAGACCCAGTCAAGGAGACTTAAAATGTCTACCTACACTTGCAGTCATAAGAACGCTTAATCATTTAAGACAACAAATACAATGAAATAAAATGCTTTGAAATCTTTTTATTTTATTATTTTGCTGTGGTCCTACCTCTCACGCTTCCCTCAAAGAAGAGGGGAGAAATGATTGTACTCTTTGTCATAAATATATATATAAAATATATACACTTGTTTAGATGGCTGTATCTCATAATCTCAACGACCAACAAAGAACTCATCAATCCCCAGGCACTGCTGGAACATTAATTCATTCACATTGAATCAGCCACCAACATCAAGCCAGTATCCTGAACTAGAAAAAAAAACAAACTACAGGAAAAAAACTGACTGGTTGGACATTTTGAAGCATGATCTTGAATTTCAAAAAGAGCAAGAATGTTTGGTGTTACAAGGACTATTCACCTTATCACCATCACAGATGAATATATTCTTACACTTAAAGGAACTGTTCAAGACTTCCAAGTAAAACCACTAAAGACAAAAATGCGACAGTCATTGAATTTCATGAGGAAAATCTTTATTCCTGTGGCAAATGCAAAATGATCTTCCATTTTCAAGAAGATAATGCCCGGCAAATACAAATAATCAATGGATTCTTTGTTAAAACAATATTCAACACAAAGCACAGATAACGGATCAATAGGCCTATGTATGTGTATGTAAAAATAATATCCAAACTCAAACAATCAGACCTTGACAAGCAGTATCACTAATTGAGAGACCAGGCAACTTCCCAACACACTGATGATCTGTATGAATGGCTTGTTCAAATCTGGGATAATATTTCACATGCTGTGCATTGATAGAAAATTTTACATCATCTATGAAAAAGAGAGTAAAAAGCTAAAGCTTTACAAAGTAATGATGATGGCTGTATTTTAATCAAAATATGTTAAATTGTTTTATATTTAAAGACTCCCTTAAAGTTTATGATTTATGAAATGATAATACTTATCAAATGAAAGAAAAACACAATTGTATTTGTACTAGCAATGACAAAGAAAATGGCTTTGTGAAATCTAGGCAAGAATATGTGATACACTTAAGAAAGTACTTGATAGTTCTACTATATATGTAGTAAGTGCTTGTTATGCGGCCAGAAAGATTTCTTGACTTTCATTATTTAAGTGTTATTAACCACACGGTTGTAGAAGCAAATTCCTGATTCATGATACTGATACAGGAATATAACTCAGGGTAATAAAACTATTCCTCCAATGACATGAAAAGACAGCCGCTACGCTTGCTGGTAATTGGAACACATTGATTATATTTTCTTAGGTTTAAAAGAATACTTATGACTAAGGGTGTATGTATGTGTGCGTGCATATATACATATATATATATTATAATTACTGTAAGTAGTAACAAAAAAAATTAAATGACGGTAGGAAAAAAAAAATAATACATGTATATATCACTCAAAAAGCATTAATAAACACTCCAAAATACCTTCCTGCCATAAAAATCCACACTAACAAATTCAATTGATAATTTTATGAAACAGCAGGATTGCAAAATTGTTGAGTCTACTTGTCCTTCTTCAATCAGATTAACATGGTAATTATATTTTAGACCCATTTTCATCTATTTTGGGCAGGGCACAAAAGGATGACTGAATGTGCGTTAACCCTTTCAGTGCCATAAGCTCATTTTCATATATTCAGCATGAGCCTGATTTAACTCTTTGACTACAATTTGTCCATATATCGGGATGAGCAGGTGCAGTCAAATATTTCATTCATGCTCGTTACCATATATATCGTCAATTGGCACTGAAACTACTGAAAGGGTTAAAACTAAAGCAAAAGTAAACATTAAGCATCAACTTAAACCTTACATTAAGTATATCACCTGCAATATTTTAAAAGTAAGTCCCATTTGTTTTGTAATAATGGTCCTGTCAAATTTGCTTCAATATTCACAAGAGCCAAGTCACAAACTCCTTCAAGTTTTTTCATGATAGCAAAGTACAATTTTCTCGAGTAGTAGGGTGCTTACTTATTTCACATCAAAGACTTTCCTTGAAAAGCCAGTAGTGCAAAAACTGTTCATATCAATAATATTATACTTTAGGTTTTACAACAAATCCTTTCATTTTTGGAAATTTTGATTTTCAACATTCTAGTTCTAGCAAGCAAGAACAATATGAATGAACTGAAAAAACTTAGAGATGGACTCTACAACTGTACAGTGATAGTGACCATCGTAATCAAAGATCTAATTTATCATTGTACTCATTGTGATGAGCCACAGAGAATCAACAAAGTCCAATTTTCAATGTTTATATTTCATCACTACAGTTATAGTTAAAGAAATGTTGGCCAAGACTTAGAACTCAAATCAAGAAACTTGAGAAGGACATTACAAGACAGGTTACTGATACTATTAACAATTCATAAAGTAAACTGCACATTAAGTATTTAACTACCATATATTCCAAGTCACAAGCCACATCCGAGTTAGTTTAAGCTGTACCCCTAAATCAAAATGAAATTTGGAAAAATCCTGATATTGATACTATTACACCCCCCCCCCCCCCCAACAACAAATAAGCTGCACCATCCAATAGGCCACATCAGCAGATAAGCCATAAAGAGCCAACAAATAGTGATCCACCCTTCTTTTTGACAGTGACTGACACTTTAAAAGTGAGGGGAAAATAAGGGTAATCTCATACTCATACATAGTAATGAATTCATGCAAACCAATTGCATAATCAGAAATGAACTTTGTTATTTTTTTCGTTGAAATTGGAGGGAGGGAGGGTGTGTGTGTGTGTGTGTTTATAGCATTGCAAGCATGGCATGACTTTTTATTTGAGTAGATCGTAATGAGAATTACCCACATATTGGGTGGGCCAAAAAATGCTGTTTAAAAAATGTCCTAAATTTTGAATGCCATTATTTATATGTATCTCTATATTATTTGCCATTAGATTCCAATAAAAATCAGCTCTTTGTTCTAGTCTAATTCAATAAAAGAAAGCATGTGAAGTTTTAGTTATTTCTGTTGATAACATGGTTTGCTTACACACACACCTCAAAATGGCAAAAAAACAACAACCAAAAAACTGCACTTTGCGAAGGTCAAAAATAATAATAATAATCATAATCATAATAATACATAAGACCTGCATGCAGTGCATGCATTATTAAACAGGAAATTATTGATGGAAATCAATAAAATTTTCCACAATGTTTAGTGACCTCTTTTCAATATGTGTATGTGTGAAGTTTCACGAGAAATCATCAAACAGTTTTAACACTCCTGCCAGAATAACAAGATTATCCCAAAAAGGCAAAAAATGGAAAAAATTGCCCTTTGTGTTGGCAAATCATCAGAAGCTTAGTTGAAGTTGAACCCTTACAGAGTTGTAATTGCTATCTCCTTTTTATTTCTTAGAGAGCAATGTCTTTCTGACAATTTTTATAAAACTCATGTTTGCTTTCATGTTCTCTGTTATGAATTAACAAACCATTTCTCTGTAGACATGTTTTTTAAAGAAAGGAAATGACAGATTTATTCTAGCTTTTCATTGATAGTATAGAGAGTGAGGCGGCGAATTATCTTAAGCAAACAAATATATTGAATATTATTGTTGAATAGGAAATGGTGTATGGTTAAGTCTAGTTCTAGATCTAGAAATAATTCATTGGTCTAGATCTAAATCTAAATCTAAATCTAAATCCATCCAATTGGATCAAAACAAAATAAAAAGTGTGACTGAGAGGCACTCATCAAATCTAAAATGTGTGCATTTTTTATGGGAATGAGATCATATTCATCAATTCTTACTATGTATTATTACTATATACTATTTCAAAAGATTGTTGTGGACAATGCTGTCTATTTCCATAACAAACTTGTTACGACCATGACGAGAAGCAAGAAAGATAACTTAGGAAATCAACACAGAGGTGAATCAATAAAATCCAGATCTATAGCCCATAGAAAATGTCATGAAGTGCCACTTTTATTGCGATTTCAAGGTGGACATATTCAAAACTGTGTATATTTGTCATTAGTCAATATAACTTTATGATATACCTTCACATGCTTACTTTTCTTGAACTACAGCATACTAGACTTACCTATGCTGATTTTTACACAAATCCAATGCTGAATAATAGATATATTGACACTATATGTTTTTTGAAATAATAGATATATTGACACTATATAAGCATGGTTTTTTGACCCACCAAAAATATCATAATAACTCAGTAATCAGACATATCAAGTGAACAATCATTCAAATAGGAAAGTTGAATCAAAACAATGACAAAAAAAAAGCCCAGTGTTAGCCACTGTATTAGCGGTGAGGTCAAGAGCAGGAGAAAAAAGTACAGTGAATGTATACAAACCAGCTAAGCATAACAAATTGTCGATTCATGCCCTTCCATAACGCCATGGAAATGGAATGTAACTTTTTTTAATATTGCATTGGCACACTCTGCTCTGACACAGACATAAAGTACAGGATTATATATATGTATTCATTTAATAATTGTATATATATAAACATATAATCTCTGAAGCAGGTCAGTAAGTAAAGTTGTATTCTCACTATGTACCCCAACATATCAAAGTTGTCAGGCTTCAAAGAAATCATGTGCCTCTCAAAAGTGGACAATTTCTTATGTTTACAAAAAAAATCTAAAATCTGACCTACTGACTTTTTTTCGATGCAATTTCACAAGTGAATGTTTTCAGTATGTGCATGGCCGTCTTCCTTTTCTCTTTTTCTTTTTTCTTTTTAAATGGCCAGAATATATATATGTATGTATAATTTTTAATATTTTCTTTAATTAAGAAGAGAAGGAAGAGGGGACCAATCAAAACAAAGGTAAGATTTGACAGTTCTGTTCCTTCAAATACAAATTACATCCAACCATTCTATTCAGTCCTCTATAATAATATCCAATTGTACAATTGATACACCAGAAGAATAAACATGAGAGATAAATCTCAGTAATCTCTGCCACAACTATTGCTTCTCATTTTTATCTAGGCCTAGGACTTTTTGTAATCGCATCACTAATGTGACAGAGATTCTATTGCAAAGATCAGGAGTTAATGCAATAAAGCTCTACTTCTTAGTAAATATGACATGCTACAGGGCAAGAGTTGATGATCAATAACATACAGCTATGTGCATTTAACTAAAGGGTGCTCATGATTCAATATTAGACTAATTAGAGGATATGTCACCTGAGTCAATATACTTATAATAAGGTATAAATATATATATTCATGCACACATACACACATATGCACAAACACACACACATGCTCACACAAACACACACACACACAAACACACACACAGAAAAATAATGCCACCATTTATGCAATGGCAGAGTGGGCCTCAAATGCCTAGTTTTGATGAGATCGTACTTAAAAGAGAAAGCTAAATTTCTTGTTGAAGAAAACATCTTGAATCGAAGAGGATCTAAAATATGTAACCTCTACCATAATGTGAATGAATAAGTATCAGCTTGTTTTCAAGTTTGTTTTGTTTGTTTTTTTTTTGTTGTTTTTTTTTTTTGGGGGGGGGATTTTGTTGGTGGGTTTTTTTTTCCCAGGGACCTACAGCAGTTTACATGGAGCACTGTCATGTGATGATAATTTGTTGAGAGGGCAAATGGCCTGTCAGTTGTCAAAGCCAGGTTGCGTCTCGAAGCAATGAACCATATTTACTGTGTATCCAGTCAAGCCACTGATTCCATGACTATTATATAGACCTTTAATTGCTGCCCATCTTTTTTTATTCCAAACACCAGGCTAGTTTTCTCTGTCGCTACCATTCCTCCCTTAAAAAAAAACTTTAGTGACCAATTGCCCAAATGCCGTCAACCAAACTGGATCAAAATTATCACTAGTATCATCTTTGGAAATGTAATCCTCAACATGCCCACTTTATGAAACAGCTGCCTTTTTAACCCATTTTTATTGTTGTTTTTGCTTGAAAAGGTATGTGCCATAAAAAGAAATTGATATCGCAATTAATTATTCAAAAGTAATAAAATTTGGACACATGATGGACAGATGTCTACTCTAACCCTTAATCCGCTAAGCATTTTAGCCCTTATGGTATCCCCAGTTCTAAAGGATTTGGGAAAATCCCATGCAATATGAATACTTTATTTTTTTTAAATCATTTCTTAGTAACCCCGACTGATAAATCAATGAAATTTTCAGGATGGCTGGAGGGATGGACAAGGGTGTGTTTGTTAGTGGGTATCCACTGGCACTGGCGCCTGCCCATGGCATGGAAGTGAGGGGGTATGCTACTGGACAGAATGTCTAAAACACTACGGAGAAACTGAGAGATAGTGGCAGTGGGTGCGGGCCAATCTATGATAAAAAGTGATTAATATGGTGATAGCAGTGTTTTAAAATTCATATATGCGTCTCAAGAAAATAATTTCCTTTAGCTCTCATTAAAATACATCAATGCTAACACAGCAGTTCATACTGAATCCTTAATACAAAACTCTATGGCCTCAAAGCCTATGGCGCCTGCAATCTCAAATTTGAAAGTTCTGACCTCATTGTCCCAATCGGACATAACTACATACCAGCCAGCGAGCGGTCACCCACTAGTAGGTACCCACTACTGAACACACCCCAGGTTACACGTAGAAATGACTGGATATGTAAATTAGGTCACATATCAATGGCAGTCATTTTGGAGAGCTTGTTAATGTTAATATTAATATTATGCAATAGTGTGTTATTGTGAGCTATTCTATGTCATTTCCATTGCAATAAAACAAATTATGTTTTATGGTTGAAATTATTAGATGAATGAATAAACTTGGTATCAAAAGCAACTGGTTTTAGTTTTATTTGTTAATATTTTAAGTGGTATAAATGAACATAAATGAATATGAACAATGCAGGCCGAATGTAAACAATGTGGAAAAAAAAAATTCATGGACTATTTAACTGACAAATTTGGGTTGAAAAAAATCTGGGGCAAAGCAATAGGTCTAGTACGGTCTACAGAGCTCCCAAATTACTGAAGCAAAGCATTTTTCAACATTCACTTCTTAAATGAGGTCTACAACAATTTCACCTTGTGACGAGCTTAGCATTCAGAATTCATAACAAACATTCTAAATAAGCACTCATTAATGATGGTCTGGGAGCAGTCAAACACCCAGCCAAGATATCCATCAGCATTCATTATAGAACCATATCTAGCAGAAAGATCTAGGCCCACCAGATGCACTGCATGGCCTCTACCATGTTGTTTCCTCCTCACCAGATCTGAATCTCATTCAATCTCATTCATCTAAATCTCTTCTTCTGTCTCCATCACCCAAAGAAATATCAGACTGATCAAAATCATATTCAGGAACACAAAAGGTGCCAAACAAATTTCACTCAGACTCCTCAAACTGAAACGGTCTCATAGGAATTGCTGTCAGTTCACTATAAACGAACATTCATCTTTACTTCTTTTTCATTACAATCACTAATGTATAGCCTTTCATATAAATTGAGTTCCATACAGGAAGTACAGTGCAAAATATCTGATAAGCGTAACTTATGCACACCAACCTCTGATCAGCACATGGCGGAAATGGGTTAATAGGCTAACCAGCAGATGGGCAAGTCAAAGGTTAGAAAACATATGACTAAAATGAAAAGCAGTACTATTGCAAATCTTCACTCTAGCAAGCCTGTTCTTGGATTAATACATAGTCTTTCAATTTCAATGTCCAAAAAGCAAACTATAAAAGTTTTGGCCCTTCTGAGGGGCTTGTTGGTAAACACTCTTTAATTACTTTTTAGTTATAACAATCATGACACAATTACCTCAGTACAGACAATCTCATTATATTTCAGATCCACAGTGCTTTTAAATGATAATTTTGATTAAAATAAATAATCAAGTGATGAAAACATAATAATATCTAGAGCAAAACTTACAATGACTGAATACAATGTATTCCACACTATATATAACTCATAATTAAATATTAATATTATAATAACATTTTTTTGTGATCATTGTAATTTTTGTGGATATATAACATTACATAAGTAAAACATTCGTTTCTTAGGAACTTTGTAATTAAGATAAACAAATTCATTAAAATATATATAAAAACTATTATTAGCTCAGTATACCTTTTATGATAAAAAAGTAAACAATTCTAGACCATGCATAATCAATTCACATTCAATTTTGTGGATTAAGAATGAGAAGAAAAAAGCACTAGAAGAGACAAGTAAGTTGATGCAGTGAGAGAGGATAAATCTACAGACTCTTTAATAAGTAAATACTATCATCCATCTATGAATATAGACTGACAGTTGCAATTAAACAACTCAAAGGACTTTAAGGATATTTAAATAAAATTAAGTCAGTGATAAAATAATATCCCCTTTAAATAATAATCTTCTTTTCAGTGATGATAAAAAATATAAAAATAAAAAAACAATTTTTTTTTTAAATATTTTCATCCTATATGAAAACAGAAAGTGAGAGACTGTAGCTGTACGTCCTTTCTATTCCTACCTACCAGTGTCAGACAACCAAAAGACTCTGAGTCTCCCTGATCCTAAGAAAATATGGTATGATGAACATCTTTATTTAAAGCCAACTCTTATTATATCAATTATTTTTTTAAATAAAATATATGGTGAAATTCCTGAACATATTTCTAAATATCTTTCTTTTCACTTTTATATGTTGATCTTCGATAATGCCTTCAAGTAATAAATAAAAATCTATTTAATAAAACTCCAATATACATGGATTTTGCACACAGTCCATATCATAGGAAATAAGTAATGAGTGAGCTTTGCAAAATGATATAATTTTCAGTTCTGCGCTCCTAGACATTACACCCTTGATTACCCATGCAAAGGTCATATAAGATGTTTCATAATGAGAATATCATGTCAAAATAACTAATGATTGAAAAAATACAATTGAACCACAATTTAAGTATTATAATATTGTATAAAACTCATCATCTGCATACTTAATGATATATCACTAAAACTTGTCATTTTCACAAAGCAATTGGTCCATGGCTGTTCCATTTTTGTTTCTAAAAGGAAAATGCCAGTGGATTATGAAGAAAAGAATTTTTTTTTTTTTTAATTACAAAGACAGTTCAAATTCATCAATAATTGAAAGCAATTCATTTGTAGAAAATATGGCAAGAGATTACAATGGTAATTCAAAAGTTCACATACAATCACATATCGATCTCTCATTTCACCTTCTGTCTCACATCATTCATTCACTTACACTCTTCAGGCATAAATTTTCCTAACAAAATTAAGCGTCATCAACTGGTGCTGGTCATTCAAACTCTTTGCACCTTCTTTGTGGATTTCAAAATCTACTAACGCCATATCAAAAGCCTCAATCTGCTTGAGTACACTGTATCTGCGTCGCAAAACCATGGGCTGAAGCTTATGGTCTTGGAACATGTTTGCACTCAAAATCATTTCATCCAACTCCTGTCAAATGAAGAAAAACATTCTGTTGTGACTTAAATGGCATTACTTTAATAATATATTATGTATATAGTGAAAAAAGAAACAAAGGCTGTAATAAAGAAAGACAAAAAAAAAACTGTCAATGTCTGAGTTATTTGAACAGCATATCTCCTCATTAATTTAATTTCATGTTGGTAAAATTAATGAATATTCAATTTTGCATTTACTTTTCATTACTAAATTCATTTGTGCAATGAAGGGAAAAAAATATTGTAATGATTTACAGCCGTTTTCTTGTTAATAATTTCAAGCCATTTATTTTTGTTTTTTGAAGTCAATGGCAGTGTTGGTTTTTCTTCTTTTTTGTTTCTTACAAACCTTTGGAATTTCTGTGCTAAGAATAAAAGTGATCAAATCCCAGGATTGTCTTCCATCCTCCAAGTATAATATACTGGTGCTAGACTTCTTCAAGATATCCTGGATTTCCACAACTGACAAAGGAGGAGGAGCTTTTGAATTGGCAGAAGATGCTGATCTGAAAAAAGGAGGTGGAGAGAAAAAAAGTTACTAAAAGTATAAGATGCCTCAAATTCAGTCACATTTGTTTTGGGCTTCTTTCATTGTTGTTGTTTTGTTTAGTTGTTTTTTTTTGTTTTTTTCAAAAACAAAATTTGGTAATGAAAAGCATATAGAAAGTGCTCAAACATTTGTTAAGGAGCAACTTTTTAAATGAACTAGTAGAGGTTTGATTCATTCAGTAGTTCCCTTCTTTCTACTTTTCATGTAATGGAATTGTCCAGACTTGGACAAGTCTTAATGCCTCTTGACAACAGGAAAGGTTTAACAGTATGGAGTGCTGTGTCATAGTAGGAAGGAGCATAATTGCATTGATGCATTAGCATGGGTACAGCAGAAGGAAATAGATCATTAGGATCTGACATCAAAATTTCAACAGGCCCATTGAGAATAGTTATGAATACAAATCAAAGAATTTAATAAAGAAATAAAATAAAAAACCAAGAATCCACTTGGGATTAAACTCGAGGGCAATGCCAGTAACCTCATGTTAAGAAAAGCAGTGTTCCTTATGACTTTCTATATCAAATTCTTTCCTCTTTGTTTATAAATATTCATTGAATTATGTTGAAATTGTCCAGATCTAATGTGCCAGATCTAATTCTTTGTACTATAATTCAGCCCTTTGTCTCAGGTTTTCAAGATAAATGCTGTTTCATTTAAAACAAAAAACAACAAAAAGAGAGAAAGTGGATCTTCAAATGTTTGATTATTATTGAAACAAATTAGGTAAAATTCCACTTACGATGTTATATTGAGGAAGCGAAATGTATTGTATCCAGTGTCATACACAGGAACGAAGCACAAAATCGAGCAGTGACTGTTTCTTCCAACACTTTCGTACTTCAAGTTTCGATATCGAACATCTCTGAGTTGTTTGGAAAATTATAATCACACACAAAAAGAAAAAAAAAAAAAAGAAAAAAGGGAGATGAATTTTCGTTTAATAATTAGATAGTTTAAACAGTCACTGACTACAGTGCTCAACAGGTTTAAACACTAAATCACCAATGTTCAAATATCTCTGTTCATGCATTATATTTTAACTATATTTTCTTTGGGTTTTGAACTATCTTTCATTCCCAATCTTGAATAAAGATAAATGTGTGAGAAGCGAAAAATGAATAACATGTAGTAAACATATACTTATAGGAAACTATTTTAGTCTTTATATATTAAACCAGTCATTCTGCAGAGGATCAGATGGTTTTCACAGTGAAAATTCCCATAAATCCTATATATTTCTTTGATTTATCTTTAAAAAGAAATACAGCTCAATATGTTGATATTTCAATCTCTTAAGGCGGGGGGCGACACCTGGAAATCGAGTATTGGCCATGAAAAATCGAATTTCAGTTATTGTTATTTTTAAGTAGCCCAATCATTTCTCTTCAT
>JBCJKE010483433.1:0-13252 GCA_039654525.1 Melibe bucephala | reverse complement strand
AAAAAAAAAAAACAAGAAAAAACACCCCCCCCCCCCCCCCCCCCCCAAACCTACAATAATATAGGCAACTAAATTTGCATTACTTTCATACATACGGAAAGTCGCATCTTGGTACTGTGTCCTCAATATAGCTTAGAAACCAACTCAGAGCCTTAACCTAGTAAACATTATAGAACTGCCTTATTGCAGGTTCTTTCTGGATATTCTGGAAACCTTTAATCATAGTTATAAATGATTTTCATGGGTCTCGAGTGACAATTAATAGTTGGGGATCTACTTGGCGCACAAGAAGGATGTACAATTTAGAACAAGTTGCAAAAGGTCATTGGCCTACCAAAGGAATCATAAAGCTCTGAGTCAGTTCCAGAAGGTGGCGCCGTAAAATCGCATTCTGAGCTTCTACTGGACGCTTCAGCTGTGAGCCCTAGTGAGGGAAAAAAATAAATATGTTATATGTTAATATACAGATGAGTGATGAGTGTAACTTTGGAGGCAACAGACAATATGATTATTCTGGTTCTTGCTTCATTCAAAACAAGAGACAAAATATTAGAAGTAAAACAACACAACAAAGGAAAAAAAAAAAAAAAAACAAAAAAACCCCCCCCCCCCCCCACACACACACACACACACACACACAGAAAACCCAGAAAAGGAGCTTATGATTATCTTTCATTTGCTCAACTTGGTTGTAACTTGCCTTCATCAATTTCTTTAAAATCATTTTGTCTTTGGTGAGGAAACATTTGTATCTTGTATACACACCTGGAAAACAATAAAAATAAATTATTCCTCAATAAGCAGCTTGAAAAATGTGATATCTTTATCGATTAAGAGGAACTGAAAAGCCCTGTCAGCATCACTTTAAAAATGAGAAAAAAAGTAAAGAATATTTGCTTCTACATTAATTATCATTGATAGGATTTTCTTTTAAAATATTTGGGGTTTAAAGGGATGGCAAATCAATTACTTCATAAATAAATTGTCAGGTTATGATGTGAAAAGACATTTTATCCCTCTGGGATTTTCTTCTTTTTCCTTTTCTTTTTGGGGGGAGGGGGTGTGTTTGTTATTTTTCTTCTGTGAAAATTACCCACAAACGAAATGTACACTTTTTGTTTATTTCTAAATACAGAAAATATGACACATGTCCTCATTTATATCCTGGTCAGGAAGAAAAATCCAACACCTGTGAAGAATCATTCCACAGTGCAAGTGCCCCCTTTACCACTTGGGAGGTTGGGAGGGAAAAAAAAGGGGACAAAATAAAAAAACAAACCCCCCCCCCCCCCCCCACCCCCTCTTTAAAAAAAAAAGAAATAAAAGACCATCAAAATACAAACATTTAACGTAAGAACTTCTATATATATACAATAGACTTTCATCTAGACTAGCCTATAAAAGAAAATACATCAACAATAACAATAACAATGATAAAAATAAAAAAAACAACCCAAAAACTGTAGACAAAACAAATATCACTGCCTGCTTTTTCCTAATTTTAATTGATTTACTAAAAATCAAATTTGTGCATACTTTTAACAGGATGAAAACTAATGTACATAAAAGCAAATAATAGTAAAAATATTGTGATGTTAAGAAACATGCAGCAAGCCATGTACACACAAGAGGCTAATCAATCACTTTCCTCAGCACACTGGAAACATTTTCTAATTTACAAAAGAGCAGTCTAGCATGTCGAAATAAAATGACAACGAATGAAGTAATTGGTAACAATGATACTTTGAAGATGTAAATATTATCTCACATTTACTCTTTTTCTTTAGATTTAACAATTCAAATATTTGAATATAAAATACATTATAAAATATCCTGTTAATTTCTGAGCATGGACATTCTTTCTAAGAATCTAAACATTAATTAGTGTGAATTGAGATTTAAGGGAAAAAATGTCTGGAAGAAGGAACAACACATACAACAAAACAAAAACAACTCATTTCTACATTCTTTTCCTAAAGTGATATGAAAAAAAAACAGTATCAAGACAATGATTTGAGAATAAAAATATCAAAACCAATTTATCTATGGGATAAAGGTGTGGTTAGCATATGACACAGTAGCAGGGTTAGGAGATGACATTGTTCTTCTTCTTTTTTCTTTTTTTAAGACTTTATTTCTTTTCTTAAAATATGCATGTTCCTAATGTGGGCTGAAATTAAATTGTACACAAGTACCTTAATTGCACTAACAAAAGGATTAAACACAAGACCTGATAGAAGACACAAGATCCCAAATACTACTTTTTTTTTTTTCTTTACTTCATTTCGAGCAAGACACTCAGCAATGACAATAGGATAAAAAATAATACAGAGATGAACAAATTTGTTTTAAATCTTAACATGTCCTCCTCAATATATATAAAAGATAGAATCTTGCAATATTAAGACCTGCCAATATTAAAGTAGACATTAAATTTAACCTTGTTCGGCTGATGGAACAAAAACCATGGGAAAACAAATTAAAGCAAAAGTTGGCTACAAAATGTGGATCGTTGTTCACCAGTTTGTCTAGATAACATACATGCTCTTCAATTTGATTTAATGATACATTTGACCCCTTGTGCAAACAGCAATGATTCTAGGGTTCATGAAGGACACCCAATAAACAAGCAAAAAAAAAAAAAAGAAAGAAAAAAAAAAAAAAAAGAACTAATCATTTTTAATGATATAATAATGCTCATAATAATAATAATACTCATAATAATACTCATAATAATAATAATAATACTCATAATAATAATAATAATAATAATAATAATAACAATAATCATGACACTTTAGTCAGTCATACTTGTCATAAAGATGCTAGCCCTGAAAACTATGTACTGATCTGCCAAGTCTGAGAAGATCTCTTTATCCATAAATATGTATGAATAAGAATATCTAAATGAATATCGCTCCTATAACTATTTTTCTTGTATCGTTAACATGCACCAGAGTTTTTGACACTGGAAGATTTTCTTTTGCCTTCAAACTGTGAGCGTATAATCTGCTTGAGAAGATGTGTTCCACCCACTATGATTGACAGATAATTATCATCAATTATGGTACCAAAACAGAGAAGTAAAAGATCTGCTGAACGGGAATGGCTGGAGGAATTACAAAATAGCTTACGATAAAAATACAATCGTAACAAATACATAATCATACTGATTGACATTACCTGCCACTCTCTCACTGTAACCTGATCAAATGCAAAAGGGTTGATCAAACTACAAGAAATGGCAAGAGATAGTTTTAAATGCTTGATGCAAAATTCTGCATGCCCGTACGTATAAATCCTTCCAAAATTGGTATTCACTCATCACCAAGGAATCTATTTCACTATGACGTTTAACTTTCCAAACAGACATCTCAAAAGACCAAAGAATATCTTAACAGCAACATCTCTATATTTGTAAGATTAGAAAATGTAAGCGGAGTTAGTTTACAACATTTATCTTCAATCAGCATTTTCCATTTCAGGGGTGAACTTTTGACATTTGATTATGATTACAAGGGAGGGGGAAGTTAACAACAGTCATCTTCATTAAGTGAACAACATCATTCATGAGTTAAGTTTACAACATTGATCTTACAGACAGAAAATAATGAAAGGGAAGGGAAGGGCTTAAAGAATAAAATGAAATCCCGTATCAACATTAATGATAGGAAGCCATCTTAATTAAAAGTAAAAACCAGGATGATGATGAGTAAAATATACCAAGTGGAAAATCTGGATCTGAGGAATAAAAAATGAGGATCATGATGCATCTTAGAGAAAACTCGCACGAAGCATTTGAAAAGAGGAACTTCAGCAGGTTCTTCGCCTTCTTTCACAGCGACAGAGTCAGGTGAAACGAATTAAAGCTTTTGAGGGCATATAAGACAGTGAGAAGAAATCAATATATCCTGAATGGAGGGAAGGATGTCGGGTTCCTATTGATTGTCAGTTGAAGTATATATTTGGGGAGGGGGGGAAAAGGAGTGGGGTTTCGTTTCAGAAAAATTTCATCAACAGAAATATACACAATAAATAAAAATCAAGCATCCCGTAACATCCAAGGTTGTCGAGTTTGCATTTGGAAACATATCACCAACTGAAATGAACACAACAAACACAAAACAAGTATCCTGCAACATCGAAGTTTTACAATAAATGTGTGGATTGAGGGTTCCCATAAAAGCAAGGCTGTTGAACATCCAAGACAAGAATTTTGGAGACAAAGAATAAAACACTCCCTGGCAAAGAAATAGGTTTTGATTACTTGTAGCTAATGAAACAAAGGAAGGGAATTCTGAAAATGGGAAATTCACTTGATTTGCTGATGGTAGATTTCCAGCAGATTTTTTATACCAGATGTCTACCCCCAAGACATGCAGATATTCTTGACTGGCCAGAAATATTATTATTATTATTGTTGTTGTTGTTGTTGTTGTTGTTGTTGTTGTTATTATTATTATTATGAGTAATATTGTCCTGATTGTTGAAGAAATGCAGATAATAAAATTAGAAAAGAAAAAAAAGTCTTAGGAATGCTTCATATATTGTAAGAGTTCTCAAAAAATCATGTTTGCTTCACTTTTGTTATATTTTGGGTTTACTTGTTTAGTTCTAAAAAAAAAAGGTGTTGAAAATCCTGTCCCCACCAAAAAAAACAACAAACAACAAAACAAAAAAACCTACAAAAAAATTGCATGTTGAATAATATATATATGATTTAATAAAATAAAAATATGTTTGAGGATGGGTTATTTCTAAATGACCCAAAGACCAATAAGAATGAATGGTTGGCACAAAATCCTACATCATTCAAAATTCTTTGATCATTAGTTCATATGAGCATTCACATAAATGCATTGTTTAACATTGTTTTCCTTTTTCAAATGTTAAATAATGCCATAGTCATGTCATCATGCTCATTCTGATGTCAAGAACATTGACAGTTTACGAATAAGAATAAAAGAAAGGTTAAGTTAGTACTCCACTAAAACAGACATGTGGAGAAAAAAAAAAGTGGAAACCAAGTGCAAAATTCAGAAGAAACGGTTAAATAGTAAGGACAATCTCAAGAAATAAAGAACAAGAACTAACATGTATGATTCAAAAGAATTGCTTCAAACTCTTCGTAGAACTTTTTTTGATGAAAAATTTCTTCTGAAAATCAAAACACTTGAAAAGAAAGCCTTAACATCTGATATCAACTACGAAACTTCTAGCAAGATTCAGCTAATAGTTAAACATAATTATGAGATACCACCCCATTTCAGTTCTGCCTCTCTCTAGTGATGCATTTCTGCAATAATACAGTACAATTGCACCTTGCTATTTAACATCAGAAGAATGTAGCCTCGGTAGTATTATTTATTATCAGCTTAAAAAAAAAAAAAAATTGAAAACTCATGTAAGTCAACTCTAGTTCCTCTTGCATTTACAAATGTACTTGCAGGTGGACTTTACTTACTCTGACTGACAATGAGAAATGTTTTCTTCCACTTATAAGCAATATAAAATTCTATTATATTTTCTCAGACAATCCTTTTCTTTACATTCAAACTTAAATGTATACTTTCACATTCTTGTTGTGAAGATGTTCAATATTAATCTGGAAATCTACTTACAGACTCCTTATAACAAAATAATCCAGTAATGAGGTGATTAGGGAAAAATACCATTCCATATCTTTCATAAAAGAACATCTAAGGCTAGATAGAAACTAGACTCGTCTTTCAAGATATTATCTTAACCAAGGACTGAAGAGCTTCAATCAAAACAAAAGTAGTGGATTTTTTTTTTTGATAATGAAAAAACGAAAGTGAAATAGAAACACAATTGATTTAATAAAAAGGCAGAGAAATTAAAAAGAGTTTACAGGAATGATCATTGAAAAATAAAAACTTCATTATATGGCACACCAACCAGAAGCTTCACAACAAAGACAGGCATCTACTAGAGTACATGAGTACATATACGTCCAGTCCAAAGGGAAACATGGGATGTGTTTAAACTTCTCACAGCAAACCAACCTGGCTTAGAATCCAATGTCTTTAGAGCAGCGGCTTTCTTTACCTTGTTGGTGAGCTTTGGAGAGCTCCCTTTGAAAATTAATGAACATACACTTAGCTAGGAAGGGGCTAATTTAAGAGACAAGAAAAAACTGAAAGATACCACAAGCTCTCATCTTAAACAAAAACAAACAACACACATACTAAAGAAGGAATGGTACGTAAAAATGTTGGTGAATGAAAACAAATGAAATTCTGTGACAAACAGGTTGTAAAAATTAAGGCGCAACAAACTGAAAGAAATAACTTCTTAATCCATAATTTGTTATTTTCTCTTAGAGTTAGTGCCACGAAAGATAAATAATCAAGTGAAAAAAATCCCTTTCAAAAAGCCACAAGATGTTTTTGATTCGCATACAAAAACTGAACATATTCCGCAACTATTATTCCAATCCAATCAATCATATCTTACAATGATCTTAAAGCCAGTCTTTATCAAGGCAATCTTGTCTACATCACTTTAACAAGGCTATTTTCAAAATTGGCAAACTTAAATAAAACTTAAATAAAATTACCCATGCCCCAAAAACCATCAATATTTGAAAAGCTTAAATTAAATAAATGCAACAAAATAAAATGCCCCAGCAAATTTGATTCCTGAAGGACAGAATGGGAGACTAATAAAGCATAATAAATGGCAAAATGTCATAATAGATCACAGCAGGGGGGGGGAAAGGGGGGGTTTGGAAGGAAAAAAAAAAAAAAACAACCCCCACCCCCCCCCCCCTAAAAAAAAAAAAAAAAAAAAACAACCTAAAAAATCAATGATTTGATTATTCAAAAAAGTGATTGGTACAAACTGACAAATCAACAAAATGCATTTGAATGATTATTGAGTCCTGGAAAAGAGATAGTGAACAAACTGGAATAATATGTAAAGAAAAGATTATACAGTAACATGTAAATTATAGGATCTATAAAGAAGATAGCCATCAGACATGGGAATAAAAAGCACTGATTTGAAACCATTCAGTCCCAATCATTTTCTACCCTTGAAGCCCCATGGCATTTGCACCAATATAAACACTATAGAAAAAAAAAATTCTGCCCTCTCCATGCTGCACTAAAAGAACAGATGAGCTTAAATAAACAAAATAATGAAAAACTTGAAATGAAAATGAAGGGCCAACTAAAAAACAGGTGTATCATAATAAAATAGCAATCAAGCATACCACAATCTCGACTCTGTGGAAGGGGGACTGGAAGATTGACGAAATATAAAATAGTTTATCTTACAGCTGACTAAGAACCAAAGCTGATAAAATGGTCAATGGTTAGTAGAATACATGTATGTTCTTGTCACAAACTTTATGGTCCTGCCAAAATGAACAACACTGCTTCAATCAACCAAACAAAAAAGCTATTTCTTTAAAACTAACTCGTGTTCCTGGATTTTTTTTCTGTTTTTACTCACCACTGACAATCAGTTATCAATGGTGAGAAAGATATTTACAATAAATTTACTGCTTAATGGCAAAGAGGGAAAGTCTTTCATGAGAAATATCAAAGACGATCAAAACAAGGGAAATGGATAACAATAATGATATTGGGATTCATACTAAAGGACATAAACAATGCAGACATACTGCATTTGTTACCATACGATTTTCGGAATATGTTTCCTATCCCACTTACATTAAAATGGGAAATAATTAACAAAACAAAAAAAAAGTAAAAAAAAAAAAAACCCAAAAAAAAACAAACAAAAAAACAAAAACAATCTCATCCTTACAGCATACAAAATTAGACCCAATCACAGATCAAAGATATAAAACCAAAATGAAAAAAGGTACGAAAAAGAACCTACCAACTGCTCCCATTTCGCCAATGCGAACAATATGTGGCCAATGCTGCAACGTTTTGGCAAAGAAGGGGTTGGTAACTCCAAGAACCACAGGGGGCCTGAATACACAAACACATTACTAATATTAATTACAACAATTCAATGCTAAAAAAATTTAAACAGCAAATATTATTCTTTGAGTTGGTTTGGTAGTATTCAAATTTTCAAAAAGTATTTTAAATCTTTCAACTAATTAATTAAAATTTAATCTATCTAGCAACATGTTAATATGCTATAGCATTTTACGGATCAGGTAATTAAATGCCTTAAGTCAACTAAAGTCATAGTTTTACTCAACCTTAGAAAAAGACAAATACATATATAAATATTATATATGTGTGTACATGGGAGAAATTCATAATTAATCGAAATGGGTTTTGAGAATATGAACATACAAATCCCATTTCTTTTAGGACAAGTAGGAAATTTGTGTAAGAAGAGTAGTAATAGGGCATTCTTACGGTGCTTGAATTTTAGTGGTATACTCCTTGAATTCACTGTCATGAATGGTAAAGTATGGTCGGAAATCACTACAGTATTTCAAAGGAGCAATCATGCTGCAGAAAGAGAAAAGTATATGTGAAGATTAAAGTGTTCATAATACTGGATGGAACATATTTGTATACATGTTCACTTATTTTCAATTTCTGGAAAATAATTTCCATACACTGGTTAAAAAAAAAGTAAACATAAAAAAAGCTTACTTGTACACTGTATTTAATTCTGAGGGTCCCAAATGCAATGATAAGAAGCTGAAAATACTTAACCACTTTGCTGGCTGCTAAAAGGGGACAACTAAGACCACAAGATGCATTTTTTATTTTTTATTTTTTGCTCGGATTAAACAGTGAGGAAAATCCGACAAACTCTTACTTGACTAGAGCTTGGACAGTATGGCAGGTCACAGTGGGAGATGAGGCCATCACAACAAGAGGCTGCAAAGTCAATAAAAATCAATTTTAATGCTAAATGGCCAGTTAAAACATTGAAATATTTTCAAAAAGCTACAGAACACACCTCTTTTCTTAATCTTTTGATCGCTAAGCATTGACCAGTGAAAATAAATTTAACAATTGTAGTATTAATACAATGACATTTACATGTATAAAAAGTATATTACATTTTATTCAATTGCTTAATAGTGTCTAAAATGTATATAATAATCTCAATTTGCCTGTGTTACTCATTTCATAAATAGTTTTATTAGTACCCATTGTAAAGCGCCTCTGAGCACACAATGGACTTAGGTGCTATAGAAATAGTTTACTGATATCATCATCAACATGGTTGCACATGATTCTACATGTATATCAAGAATATTACATTATTTTGTTCTGGTTTGTTTGTTTGTTGTTGTTGTTTGTTTGTTTTGTTGTTACAATATGTTAAACTTGGTTAATTCATATTTAAACATCCCTGTTTATATGATATTCAGTGGTTCTCACTAAAAGTATTCAGTTACTGAAAAAAAAAAAGAAAAAGAAAAAAGAAAAATGAGCATTAAATGACTAATAGCAAAATACTTCCTTAAATTAGGCAAAAAGACAACAACAAAAACCAATTATATCGTACCTCTCCTATAAGGACTAATTCCCAAAGAAGCTGCACATGAGGTAGGATGCCAAGGAATGCACTGAAAATCAGACACAAAAATATCATATAATATAAATAGTCCCTTTTACAAGATGCCTTGCCCCTAGATTTTGCATTGAAAAGCAAGACAGATACTTACTTTCACCTCCTTATCTAAGATACATATCCATCACACTTACTTTAAATTACCTCTATGCAATATCCCTACTCCACCAATACTGAAATAAAATAGAATAAAACAAAATTTATAACAAAAGTTTTCCACTAGGCCTACCCCTGCTAGCTTTGCACAGTATTATGTGCAGATGGAGGGGGTGGGAATGGTTGAGGAGACAGTGTGCGAGGGTGGATGAAGTGTGAAATGTCTGACCTAATATCAAAGCTTGCGACTGATCTTCAAAAAAAAATTTTTTTTTAAATACTATATATATATATATATATATAACTTTGACAGGCTTTGTAACATGGTGACCATACAAGTATGAAGGGGGGGCTGATGAGAACTGTGTGTCAGAATCAGCATGTAAGTATTTGCGTGTGTGCACTATGTGCATCATAAAAGATTGATGTTAGGTAGCAAAAACAAAGACTGTTGTGTCAAGCAGAGATGATTTTCTAGTTAACCCAATCTGATTCAAAGTCAACACACATGATGGGCCAATTCGACTAAATATCAGAATCAAACTGGAATTCTTGCTCACAATTCTGATGCCAGGTCTGAGGGACTGTTGAAATCGCCCAGCCAAAGTAAGAGTAGCATTAAAAGCCACCTCATTTATTAATATATGGATAAGGCTTACAGTAGTCATGGGCTATATAAAAGGAAACTGATAAATACTCACCTGTATATATCGACTTCATGCAATGATGGGAGAATGGTGTGAGCTGGTATGGTATGCTGGAAAAGAAAAGAAAAAAATCAATGCAATATATAGTATGGCCTTAACAGATTTGATGGCGGGAATTAGACGGTCACAAATCAGAGGTAGCAGGTTGGAATCCCACTTACTCCATGCTGATTAATGCCACACTTGTTAATTCCAGAGAGTGAAGAGTTCCAGTGGGTTGTCCAAAACCATAACACACCAGAATGTGAATGTGATTTGGATTAAAAGAGTACATACAAGAGTATATTAAAAATACATGTATTATAGTCTACTGACACTTGTTTTGGAGATGAAAATTAGCTTTAATAAGTTTAAAATTCTACATTACCCCAGTCTCTTTAATTAAAACTGATTCTTAATCATCCTATCACACCAATTATATTCACTATGCTGGACTCACTATGCTAAAACCAATTTTATATGTAGAAAGCACTGAGTAAATATTGAGTACAATACATTACAACGGTAAGGAAACACAAACGTCAAAGTAGTAATTTTAATTAAAGCATACTGTCAATACTCTTGAATGTAATTGAAAATGTAATTGAAGTTAATCTTTAAAAAAAACGTTCTTATAATCAATGTTTTTCCAAATTTTTCAATAGTACCCTGTTACTTTAATTCAATGCCAAAAAAAAATTTTACATTTCAACAAATTTTGTAAATCAATATTCACCAAAATTGGCATTAAAATTAAGTATAGGAAAATATGTTCATTCTTGCGAAACTATCAAATGGATGCATGAGACAGAGGAGATTCATAAAATTATTGAACTCTCACAATTCCATTGAAAAGTTTCATCAGGAATTGTGTTAAAATGCATTTAATGTATACTGAAAAAGAAAAGAGGAAAAAGGGAGAGGATTACTGGTGTATAAAAAGGACAGAAAAAAATTAACCAAAAGAATCTAATCTTACCATTGAGTCTGATTTGGGCAACGACGAGCCTATCACCTTGTCAGATCTATTGGGAACACGAACCTACAGCATGCGCGGGGTAGTGGAAAAAGGAACGCATAAAAAATGAAAACTTCACAAAATTATAATGAAACTGAAAAAACTTAAGCGGTAGGGTGCTGTGCTAGACAAGGCTAGCAAAAAGCAAAAACTAAAAAGCACAATCAAAACAAAATGAAATAAAGATTTTTTTAAAATCCCAATTTTTATATAACAAAAGAGTAAAACAAAAATGAAAAGAAAATCTTGAAACGTGATGATTTTTTCATACTGATTTATGTAAAATAATACAATAATAGAACCAAGAATATATCACTCACAACAACAGAAGTTCACAGGATGGACATAATGCTATAGCTCCCGTACACCCAAATGAAATAAACCAAAGCTCCATTTTTTCAAACCCCAAAAAGTGATAATTATGCATGCATGTAAAACTTCAAAAGAAAAGTAATTTAGCAACTGACCTACAAAAAAGAAAGAAAAAATTATATTTAAACAATAAGGAAGAAAATAGGAGAAAATAATAACCATGGACGTGATTTCAAAGAAAGTGAATCATTAAAAAGGAAAGGGGGAAAATAAAACGTAGGGTCAAAGTATAGGCCATCTACCTGCAAGACTGTTCCCATGATGGGCAGGTTAAGTGTGTCCCCTGGAACAGGTGAAGGCCACTGATCTATATCATGACATGCTGGAACACAGAAAAGAAAAACAATTGCAGCTCATATTAAGTATTTTCTTAATTCTGGTGATCTGGCGTATGTAGACTTTTTGATTCTATGAAGCAATGCACACAAAAGTCTCTCCCTTAATTTAAAACAAGATTAAATTTGTTATCCAATGTTTTCAGCTTTTGCAGGAATTATGAGATTCATTAAACTATATCAGTCACCATAAGCTACGAAATGTTTCTATAAATAAATAAATAAATAACAATATAGGAAACACCTTTTAGAAAAATACAAACATAACAATTATGTGTATTAAGTTAATCAGTTACATTCAAAACACAAGCATGAGTTTTGAGTCCTTGTGGAAATAAAAAGTAATTCAGTTTTTTCAAATTGTTGTTGACTTATGGATTGACACGGCGTCAGTTTGAGATCAGTGTTCTACAAAGACATGGTGGTTCAGGTCCATCTTCTGCTTCAACATTTTAACGACCGAGTACAAAAATTTACCTGCTTCCAAACTGGGCTCCCCATTGTCAAAATACTCTGGGGCAATAATACTGATGATTTGATTGAAGAGGGCCACAAATGGCAATTTGGTAATGAGGACAACAGACTGCAGGTAGGAAACAAAAAGCAAACAGCTTTATATGATGCAAAAGCAAAACACAGTTATCAGAAATTTAATTAAAGATTATTGAAGCCATATCTTCATGCAAGAAAAATTCTGAGTAAAAAGGACTAACGCTTTTCTTTTCCTTAATTTTATTTGCAGGGTTTTATTATGATTATTATTAATATTAACATGATTACTATCACTATTATTATTATTGTTATTGGTAAAAATACCAAGACCACCAATAGCACTTTAAAAACAAAGGTAGCACACTTTGGTCATATAACACGAGAGGAAAATGTCTTAACTATGTTTTTATTCAGCTGGATGGATGGAAAAGGAGAAAGTGGTAGACAACAAAGTATGTGGCTAAACACCACAATAAAATGGAGAAGCAATCAAGAGCATACAAGATTAATTTGACATGTGTAAAGACAGAAAGAAACTGAGAGAGAGTCTGCGAACTGTAAATTCCAGGTGCAACTTGACTTGACCATTATTATTATAAAATATATATAATATATATAATTTATTATTTTTATCATTATGAATATTATTATTATCATTATTATCACTATTATTATTATTAATATCATCATCATCAAATATATATATA
>JBCJKE010483322.1:0-13256 GCA_039654525.1 Melibe bucephala | reverse complement strand
TATATATACATATCTGGCTGGTTGTGTCAATCTCTATCCCTATCTCTTTCTCTCCCCTTTCACCCACATAATCGTCTTTCCATCCAATCGTCCATCCATCCATCTTTTTGTATATGTCTGTACATAATCTAATCTGATTTATCAATATACATCCATAAACTTATCTATCTATCTATCTATCTATCTATCTATCTATCTATCTATCTATCTCTCTATCTATCTATCTATCTCTCTAACTATCTATCTATATATCTATCCATCTATCTATCTATTATCTATCCATTTATCTATCTATTATCTATCCATCTATCCATATATCTATCTATCTATCTATCTGTCTGTCTGTCTGTCTGTCTGTCTATCTATTTATCCATCCATCTATCTATCTATCTATCTATCTATCTATCTATCTATCTACCCAACCTTAAAAAGTACAAATAGTAAAAAATACCTAGGTCTAGGTGTTATCATTATCATAGATAATAAACTACAGTGGGAATACCAAAACCAATTTTAAAACTGTATACTTTAACTTCCCTTTTTGGAGGGATGGATATTGTTTTTAAATTGAATTTAATTGGATATATATATGTAAAAGGGGAAATGGTCTAAACTAGAATACCTAAAACGAAATAAGTATGTCTGTCCCCAATATGAGTTTGTACTACAAAACTTTCGCAAAACCAGTCCTAGGTTACGGAGGATGCGTGTGGGATCCACATTATCAAAACCAAATAGATGATATGGATCTAGAGAAAATACAAACAAAATTCAGTTACATTTGTAACAAAACAAAACAATAATCCCAACAAAATAATAAAACAAAAACAAACTATAACTACACACGTCAGGTAACAAACAGAACAAAATAAACATGAATAAATTGCAGTGGATAGCCCTAAAAAAACAACAACAACACAAAAAAAACAGCAACAACAACAAAAAACAAAACAAAGACAAAAAAAAAAAAAGCAAAAGAATCATACGGAGGGCTAGAAAGAAATAAGGTAATCATTCTCTCCAAAGCAATCAATGGCCAAGCTGTATTACCACTTGGAGAATTCAAATGGAAAATAGGCACACAAGATTTGGTGCTCAAGCATTTACACTACCATCTTCATTTTCTCCTAGTACTTTCAGATTGTATTATGAACTAATCCAATCAATTAAATTAAAGAAAAGATAATAAATATTTTAAACAGAAACATAATACTTAAAACATTAACATCTAATTACTATTAAGTATAGTCTAGTTACTTTTTGACGAGTTCACAAGAACATTTAGTTAAATGAGTTTGTCAGATTTTTATGGGGGAAAAAGAAGAGGCCTACATGACGTAAATATAGCCCCAGGTAAAGCCATGACAACACTTCCGGTGAAATGACGCTTTTCCTAAATCGTACGTGGAACTACTACAGAGAGCTTCCGTTCCAACTTACCAGTGTAAGCTACTAGATCTAGACTACTACTAGACCCACAGGTTGGACAACGGATGAAAACATGGCGCTGTATCATGGAAATAGATCTACGATTTCCTACATTTTCGTCCTTCTATTCTGTATCTTCCCTTTTGTTACATGTAAAAAAGATTATTTTGAAGCTGTACCCAAAGGTAATCCTAGAAGTAAACGCATTTTTTTTTTTTATTGAGCACAAAAAGAAGATACTGTCAATGCTTTTGCAAGGAAGTCATTTGAAGACCATTACAATCAAAAGTTGTAAAATTAGCACAAGTACTAACTTTTGGAGAATTCCACATGTGCATTCTTTGCACTAGAGATCCACTATGTTGTTAAAACTAAGTAAGAAGAATTACATAAGACAAAATGAATCCTTGACGACAGCCAAATTAATACTTATACTTAAACTAATCTAGATCTACATAAATATATCTGTCAGTTTCTTTTTCATTAAATAATAAGCATGTTATCATTTAAAACAACTATTATGAAGCATAAGTGAATGTTAAATTAAAGAGTCGTAGTCGACTGATCATGAGAAGAGAGATCAACAAGCTGCCATTCATTATTGCCGCCATCTGATCTATATCGGTCGACCCTTGCAAATGGTCCACACAATGGTCCGCCTAAGTCTAAGGCCATGATAATGTAAGTGGGATACATCATTATGGCATCATACTGAACCACACTGACTGCCATATATATACGTCAAATGACTACTGTCGTACTTACATAACAGTTGCACATTTTGAAAAACGGTTCATACACATACACTATACTACTAATACTACTATACTCATTACACTGATCAAGAAGAACTAAAAACAAATTCAAAGCCCTAAAAAAATCATCACTAGGCTAGGACATTGCACCGAAGAATTATAATGCCAATTGCCTGTGCACACTGCGGTACAATTAAGCCAATAGTCCATCCATCCTATAGTGTCCATTAGTATGTTGCGTCTATAATAAAGAAAGAGAAGTCACAAAGATCGGCGGCCGGGGAAATTAAAATAGCCTCTTGTATGCCTCGGGTCTCCGGTGGCAGGGGAAAAAGCCTTTCCTCTGCTTTGGTCACTGGCGTTTGGGGAAATAGCATCGTTGCTAAGTGGTGTATAATCTTGTCAGAAAAGTGAATACAGAGAGATCTACCCGAAACTGTAGGTAGTTGGAGAAGAAGAGAACAACAAGGGATTTTTACAATGCAGCTATTAATCATCAGCATTTAAACAATCATTATCCTTTGTCTAATAAACAAATAGTTGATAACCTTTCCCAAGAAATGAAGAAATTCAAAGGGATTGCATAACTTTCCAACATGATAATGCTCATCCCCACAGAGCTAATGCTAAAACAAAGTTTCTCAATTACATTGATATTGATGCTATGGCTATGGACCAATGGCCTACATTTAAACTAGATATGAACTGTATCGAACATCTAAAGATGTTCAAGGTCGTGCAATTCATGTAAAAAAGATAGCACCAGGAACATCCAATGAACCATTTTGATACCTAATAAAACCCATGGAATGGAGTCTCAAAAAAGACAATTCTACAATATCCATGCTAAAAAGTGGTCTTCTTCTTCATAAAAGCTGACAGACAGTCAACTGAGCATTATTGTCATCGCTCCTTTTAACAAGCATGATAGCCACATCAGATTGATTTTCCCCTATAATTTATTGAATAAGCACAGATTGCCATTTTCACTTTTTGAACAGTGTTCTTTGTATTTTCACAGCTTATAAAAATTCAGGAATATTTATAAGCTCGATGTTATTTCCCCGACCGCCGGTGATCGAAACAGAGGAAAGGTTATTTCCCTGGCCGCCAGAGTCTTTGGAAATGGATATGATTGGCTTTTATTGGCTTGACCATGGTGTGAATTTGACATATATCATTAAGTCATTTGACGTTTATATGGCAGTCAGTGTGATTCAGTACAATGCCATAGTGATGTATCCCACTTACGTTACTATTACCGATAAAGGTGCGTTGTGTGGGCCGTTTTCGAGGGCCGACCGACATAGACCAGACGGCGGCAATAATGAATGGCGGCTTGCTGATCTCTCTTTTCATGATCAGCCAGCTCACTCTCTTTAATTTACTATTCCCTTATGTGTCTGCTCTATAATAGATATATTTTAAAGGATAAAATGCTTATTTTAAACGATAAAACGCTGCACAATCCTGTGCATGCGCGTTTGGTGTGTGTTAGATTGAAAGACAGAGAAAGAGAATGTGAATTGCATTGCAAATGAGAATGAGAGAGAGAAAGAGATAGATGTAGAAAGATAGCGAGAGAGAGAGCGGAGGGAGGAATATAGAGAGAAGGATAATTGGCAGAGAAAGAGATTAAAAAAGAGAGATAGATAGACAGATAGGGGAGGCAGAAAGAGTGGCTGGGGAAATGGCGCTTTTAAATATGCTCAAACCCGGCGGCTGGGGGCATAGTACTTCATATTTAAAAACATGGATTGTCTTTTTTGTTGTTCAGTTTTCTTTCTTTTGACATTAACAGTCATGTTTTTGCTTGTCTGCTACGTTCTGTTGGGCAAAATATTAGTGTAAAATTAATTTTGTCCCTGTATGTCTGTGTGTGTATCTGTGTATTTTACAATGAGATATCAAGCTTCTTGATATAGAGATACTTCTTTAAGTTTAAGCAATCGCAGTGGCTATTTTTACGGTCCCGTAAAAACAGTCTTCGGGGCTATTTTTACAGTCTCGTAAAGATGGACTTCAGGGCTATTTTTACGGACCCTTAAAGACAGTCTTTGGGGTTATATTGTATAATATATTTAAGATCTTTAGACTACGTGAACAATTTAACACTGTCAACAAATGATGACCACCCCAACAACAATACTACTGTTATTTAATCTCGCTTTCCCGCTCGTATGCTGGCTGCATGCACCCTTAGGTGGCGGAAGAGAGGGGCAGATGGTGGTGGGAGTGAGACTGTCATAGTGAGAGTCATAGTAATTGTGTTGATACTGTTCTATGTTTGGGTGGCACGGGCGGGTGGGGGAGGGGTTTGGCTTCACTTGAGAATGAGAAGTTAGGCGGTGGTGTAGGGGGTGGTGGTAAGGTGAAGAGTGCTGTCCACATCGTGTGGAGAGAGAGATAGATCTTCCCCCATCCCCTACCCCTATCTGTACCAGCTCTTTGTGTAGGCCCGTGTGGATGGCCAGCAATCAGCTGTGTAAATTTAGCAAGCATAATGATAATATAGGTCTACAAAGTCAAAATCTAAAACTAAAACCATACTGATCACTGATAGGTACAGATTCAAATTCAGAGATAGATAGAGAGGGGAAGGGCGGAGAGAAAAAGAGAAGACTGACAGACAAGCATGGAGACAGTACTAAGCTATGTATGATTGAATGTCATAGTCATAAGTGATCGTGCCTGACACCACAATGACAGAGTGAGTTTGTAATGGTAATAGTAATAGAATCTATTAGTATGTTGCATGTATGTTTTTGCACTCCAATACATGTACAGACAGTGGCAGCAAGAAGGAAAACCGCCCATAATAATACATGTTTAATCAGTATAGTCACTTCCTTTCACATTTGAACAACAATCCTTCTACTTCTAACAAAACAACAACAATTCGAATAACAACATCAGTTATCATGTAAATGTCTGTACTGGACCGTAAAAATAGCCCGGTATACCGTTTTTACTGAACTGTAAAAATAGCCCTGAAGTCGTAGCATACCTACTAGTATGTACGTTTCGCCTGAAGTGCATCTTTACGACTGTAAAAATAGCCCCAAAGACCTAAAAATAGCCCCTGCTTTAAGCAATTTCCTTTCTCTTTCCAGAACTAAGATGCAGTGGCTGTGACTTAACAGTGAAAGGTATGAGCCAGCTGAAAAGTGCATTGTAGTAAAATTAATGCACTGCAATTCATAAAAGACATCTGTATACAATCTCAATGGATATTCAGTGGTTTTCACAATTATGAAAACAATTTTACAGACTGCATTCTTTTATTGCTTTTAACAATTATATTATTAACTGCCTTTTAAATGCATGAAAATGTACAATGATAATAATAATAATAATAATAATAATAATAATAATAATGATCATAATAATAACTATAATAATAATAATAATAATGATGATGATGATGATGATTGTGATGATGATGATAATAATAGTTTTAATCAGAAATAGTGCTGCTAATAAAAGTTTTGTATAACATTTAACATGTGAGGTTCACAAATCACATAACACCCTTTTTATTTCATGGCATTGTGAATGAGAAGTACTTTCCACATTTGTTCGTTCCTGAATGACTTTTTTTATTTAATCATAGTCAATTGCACTATTATGATAGAAAGTGAAGATGACTCTATTTTGCTGGAAGATAAAGACAAAATTTTCAATTCATTTTCAATCATATGAGCAATTCCGTCTTGCAGGAGCACGAAGGAAATAAAACCAGACTTGTGTCACCCTTTTTATCTTTTTCTTTTCACTAAATTTTGAAAAGTGGTTTTCTTGTTTTGTGTAAAACCCTCATTCATTTATATTTATTATAGTTTTAAACTACATGCTGGATAAAGTCAATAGAGATGAACTTGAAAAACAGGTTGATCTTGCTGTGGAAGCAATGTGTGATGAAAAAAGATTCACCATTTCTGAGTACAAAGCTGATTATATGGTGAAAACCTGCAAGTTTATGAGAGGTATATTTAACGGTTATTTTTTGTACTCATGATAAATTGCTTCTTATGCTTAATTTTGATCCTTTATTGTTAACATTGTCTGTCATGCATTCAGCCATGATTTCTTATTTCCCTCAGTTATCTCTGAAGCTTTTATATCAGATTTACATTTATTTACATAGATAAGATTTGCAATGCTGTATGCATAGTAATGTTTCTTTTTTCAAGTTTTTTTTTTCATCCACTTGTTCAGAGTGACTCATTCAATATGTATACTGTAATATTTTGCAAGTCTCTCATTCAATATGTATATTGTAATATTTTGCAAATCTCTGTGTACATATTTTTCTTTTAGATTATCATGCTCCAGAGTTAAGAAATGAACTCATCAAATATTACAGTAAACCAAAAAGACCTTCATACATAATGCTGTCTCAAAATATTTGTCTGAATATCATGAGGCTGTGTCCTGGAGAGAGTCATGGATTTGAAATGAATGAAGTGAGTGGTTTTAGTTAAAAGATTTATTCAGTTTCATAACCATAGACAAAAATAAGAAGCAAGCAAAAAGAAAAAGAAATGGATAACTTTGAAAAAAAAAGAGAGAATGATATAAAAAGGATGGATCATTATTATAAACAAAAACTAATCTGTGGTAATGATTACCAAAAAATAATTTCCGATGTTGTCATTTGCCCAGTTTATTGCAGTATTTTATTCATTCACTTTGATCTTAACTTTAGCCTCAACATACGAGGGTGTTGGAGCTTCGCCATTCTGTAAGAGAAATCTGCCATTCTCATCGGAAATTATTTCTGACCTCCTTTTATCAGTGGTTTCTATTTTCTCTTTGATGAATTGTTTAGATTTTGTTTTGTTTTCTAAGAGGATGGTGGACGCTTAATATTTCGACATTGACATTGACAGAATAATTCTTGCGTGTTTTCAAGGGGAAATGTTGCAAGAATTAAAAATTAACAAAAGTATTTGTAGTAGGAAATACAGCTAAAGTCTAAGAGTATTAAAATTACACAAAACATATGATCCATCTCCCAACTAAGCAACGTTTATTTGTAAAAATCCATAAATTTAGATAAAATTTAAATGTAAAAGTAGAAATAATTATTTATAATTTGAAACTTATCCTGTCGAATAATTGTCAATCAAAATCTCCTGAATGTGAAAACAAAAAGATTTACAATTCAGAATTATGGTGATTTTAATAAACAAAGTGATCTTCGCCTTTATTTCAGCACTCCTTTGAGCACTTCAAGCGTTTTATGACAGTCTCTGGCTCAGAAGCAAAAATTGCCAAGCCTGTTCCAATTCCAACTTCCCATGATGAATTGTAGTTAAGAAATGTTTGGTCAATCGAAATATATGATCTGATCTGAGATTTTTTGCTTAATTAATGACCATATTCAAGAGAATTATAATTAATTGTAGTGTGCCTCTGTCTAAAATGGGAATATGTGCAGATTTTACGAATGCAATTTTGTTTATTTTTGTTTGTCATCAACATATGAATTCAAAATCCAATGTTTTCAGTCAATTTGAAGTTATTTCTAGTTCATGGCCCACATTCTCTTATTCTTATGAAAACAGAGAAAAATAATCTTAAATCAATCATAAGAGTGCATATTTTGAGACAATGAACAGAAATTCTGATATTGATATTTATGAACTACCACTTAGCTGATGTTGGGTAGTTCAGATGTTGGGTAGTTTTCATTTTTGTAATTTTGTTTACCTGTATGTTGAATAGGATTAATGGAGCCCAATTCCAAAAAAGAAGAGTAATGACAATAATGACATGGTGCAAATTATAACTTATGGGGCTTTTTTTTTATTTCTTTTTCAACGTTTTTGGGGGGATTTGTTTTGGGGTTGAGGTTTTTTCTTTTTTTTTTTCTTCAATTTTGGTTTGTATTTTTTTTTCCTTGTGTTGGTTTTGTATTTGTTTTTGTTTTTGCTTTGCTTTTTGGGTTGTTTTTTTTTTTTTGGTCCTGGGGGAGGGGAAAGGGGGGGCATATTATTCTTTTGGTTTGTTTAATTTTTTGTTGACTTTCTTTGTTGTTGCTTGAGTTTTATTTTTTTTCCTTTTCTTCTCTTATGGGGGATTTGGGGGGGGGGGGGGGGTCAAGGAAAAGTGAGAAGCAGAAGGAGCAATAAAGATAACTCCAGTGTGATTAAATGAAAATAACTTCAAGTTAAAGAAAAATGGTCTACTTCTCAGGCTCAATTGCATGCCTAATTCTAGAAGGTAATGTAGAATTCCTTGCCATGTTCAAAATCAAAACAATAAAATAGATCAAATACCACTGTGTTATTATTCACAAATTATGAAGTTCAAATACTCAAATGACAGTTGTTTTTTTTTAAATAAACTGGAATCTTTTCTTTTTTTTTTTTTTTTCTCACTCATATCATTTCAGATTTGTATGGTTAATCTCCATATTTTGAAAGTTGAATTTGTCTTCAGAATTGAAAAACAGTAAAATACAATTCTCACCATTTTTGCATTTGTGGAATAGAATGTATATTTATATTTGTTGTTTCTTTCTTATTATCAAACTTTTTTATAATTTTGTGATTTAGTAGAATTGCTTAATGTACTCAATTTTGCATACAATACATGTAATATATTCCTTTAAACTTGTAACATTTTTTTGTACTTAACACATATACAAAAACAGTGCAGCACATATTCATCGACCTTGTTGAGGCAACAGAAATAGTTCAAGGAATCCGTGATTCGAACAATACGTGAAAGCACTAGGTGAAACCCTTATACTTATATACCGGTAGTATAGTGGGGTAATTTAATTATGTCCCTTGTGTCTGTCCCTCTATCTACTTCAGCGAGTGTCATTTTTGTTAGGTTTTTTGCTCGTTTATTGTTCTTTATTTGTTGTTTGGTTGGTTGTTTTTTTTTAGTTTCTCTGTCATTTTCTTGTCGAGCTTCCAATATTGAAGATTGATGATTCAAATGTGAGCATGGAACAGTAGATCTATCTACTACTAATAATGGGTTTCAACAGCTAGGCCTACACATGTGTAATATAATGTACGTACTATCGTAGGCATAGTCCTATCGTACGTCAGCATAGTCTATGCCCTAATTTTAGTTACCAAACACCAGTGTGACAATAATTTCAAGACATGGATAGTCTATGGTGTGTTTAGATGCTATCAGCAGAAGTAGTAGGCCTAGTAGTACTACTGCCGCCAAATGGGCTTTTCACACAACCGGTAGTGCGCTTCATAATATTATGTCAGCATATGTGGGCTATTTTATATCAAGGGTTAGTGGACTTTTCAGAATACTAAGATGGGGAAAAATTGCTTGCACTGCTTGAGCAGCCGGCAGAAAGTTTGAGGAATCCCTGAATAGGTTTAACTGATGCATGAAAAAAAATGTAAAGAAAATATAAGAAAATATTCGGGACAATGCAGTTTGCTCATGAAATCCATGAATTCGATGAACGTGTGTTCGACGAAAACATGCTGCACTGTATTTGTCATTTGAGTGTTTTGTTTCCTAGCCTTACTGACAAATATCTCTTTTGAATCTCTCAAGTTTTTATGATTTAAATGTAGGGTGAAAATTTGAAGCCTGGAAAAATTATTTTGAATAAAACTTTATTGTATGACGTCTCAACTTTGAAAGTTAACTTTACTGTGTAGAGTCTCAACTTTGCCACATGGAGATTATGGATCAAAATAAGCTTGATGTTCTGACACTCTTGTTACAAGTTATAAAAGATTGCTCAATTAATTTTTTTTTATAATGTGTGAGATTTTACTTTTTGTCTCATATAGTCCACATTCAAAAAATCTGAAAATTAATTTTCACCCACGGCTTTGTTCTAAAAAAAACCCACTTCTTCCATGTTATTTGTACTGGGGATTTTTCTCTTCATATGATATTGGTGTATTTATATTAATGAAGAGGAGTGTAATCATGTTGCTTTTATTTTAATAATTTGCTCTGGTAAATTCCATGAAATGTACAATGGCCATATACACCATGAAATTCCATTTATCAAACTACATGTTTTGTATAACGCCATTTTGCCAGTATCTCCAAACATTATGTTATTTTTTTTCTTTTGGTACGTGTTATTTCAATTTTACACTAAAAGAAAATCAAAAAGTATTTTTTTAAATACCATTTTTTAAAATTTTTCATTCTATCCAATTTTCACATCTCTTTGTAATGTTAAAGTAAAAGTCAGCTTTGAGAGAGATTTTCAATAATATAATGTTTCTTTTCACAAAGTACATATATCTCCATAGGTGCTATCAATAGCAACTATTTTGTTTGTTGTTTATCTCTGCAAACATTTACTGTGGGTCTCCTACTGTTGACTACTGATCTTTATTATTTTTTCTTTTTTTCTACATACTGAAAAAAAAATATATATCCATATATTTTTTTTTTCTTCCTTAATGGCTGGAATTTCATTTGATTTGAACTAGCTGGGTATTCCTCTGTATTTTTATACAATTTTAATTCAAAATATGAATAAATATTTCGATCATAATTAATTCCCTATTCTTTGCATATTACTTATTTTTGTGATATCTGTTGTTTGTTTACATGAATTACCCATGCCTACCATCAACAGAGATCTTCAAACATTTTAGATGAACTTAATTTTGTTTAAAAACCTTCAAAAACTCCAAGGGAAGATGTATATATTTATACATGGACTCCTCATTAACAGTCCACATCCAACAGGACTTTTATGATTTTATCTTCATTGAATCGGTAAAAGCTTAATGAAAGCAAGATTTTCAAAACCAAAGAAAATACTCGAAAAAGCAGTGCTGTTGGGATTTAATTATTGGGAGTCTGAGGCCAGTATCTTAATTCTTATGTATGAGGCATTATGACTTAAAGAGATTCTTAACTGTAACTTTAAAATATTTGTCTTTCAAAATGCTTTGAAAGCTGATGACTACAGAGAAAAATGATCATTTTTCACATTTTTTTTCATTCACATCATTCATATCATCATTCTCTTTTAGACCAAATACATGCATAGGACAACATATCTGGCAATTAATGTTCTAAGTAATGATATGAAGAAGGATTAAATGGTTTTCTGTTTTATTTTATGAAAGTAAAATAAAAGATCATGAACAATATACAAATTTTCACAAATATCACAGATAAATTAATTTAAATGATTTTACTAAATGTGGAGCCTTTCATTTAACTATGTCGCAGTCCTTTATTTTATAAATATCACTAGTTCTTACTCCCCGACCAACACAATATATATTGATTTTTGATTTGGTACTGACTGAAATTCAAATTCAGTTTCCAAATAGTCTCATATTCAAACCTTAAAATCAGATTGATCTTATACATATGTTGATCTATATGTTATTTCAAAAAGATATCAAAGTTAAGATGCCTTTTTAACTATCCATCAGAAATTATACTATTTTGAAATACCAGCCTGATACAAATCAGATTTGCATTACATAGTCATTTTCATTTACAAAAAGCTCAGTTTAACTGAAGCAAAAGTGACTTGAGAAGCCGAGCTTCAAACGCTACAGTATTTCTCCCCGGATGCATTGGTTCTTCCTCCAAAGGCTGCTCTATGATGGCTTTCACATCACGACCATACACTGGAAAAATATTAATATACAGAAGTTCATGCATAATATAAGGAACTTAAATATGATTCATAAAGTATTGCTCCTCTTTCAAACAACAAATATGTTTGATACAGAGTCAATGTAGAAATATCTATGGCACACACACACACACACACACACACACACAAATACACACACACACACACACACAAATAACTGAATGCATGTTGAAAGACCATGACATGCAAGGCTCTTTTTATTTCTGACTTCCAGATACCTTTTAAGTGTAACTACTTTTTTACTTTACAATATAAACTAAATGTAAAAGTATGCACCATGACACAAAATATACTTACATTCACAGCATTCCAAAAATTGGATGCATTCATTGATCACAGAGTCCTTGATCATAATCATATGTTTCGTCATATTTTCTATAAGGGACAAAAAACATCTCTTGGCATAGAACCAAGTGTCTGTACCAAGCTTCTTGTTATAAGGCTCCAAACTTTTGATAACCCTGGAGATTCCAAATTCATAGTTGCCTTTGGCACAGTATAGTGTTCTGTAGGAAAAAAAAGAGGAGATCAGTACCGTAGACTTCAAATGTAACAAGATCTCTTCTACAGTAATCGGAAGAGAAACCCTTGTCGGCAAGTGTATCAATAAATCAGTCCTGATGCTATCATATTTAGTTAGGGGCTATTTTTTTATGCATTGTTTCATTAAAATTCAATTCCTTCTAAAGTTTTTTCGGACTCATTCACCCCTACAACCTCTTCTACCTCAGACTTATTGACCAGTTCATTACTCTGAGTTCAAATTAGAAGAGGCAACCATCAAAGGGGAAGAGAGTGTGGCTGGGCACCCACACTTCTATTAGAATACTAGCCCAGGTGTAGCAATTCCATTGCTACAAGATCGTCAGCATTGACGCAAAAAGGCCTACTATGTTTCATTAATTGTCACAACTCAAATTTTAATGATACAGATATTCTATCTGCTTGTTACAGATTGCTATGGTAGTCTTTATTGGTGAGTGGTCTAATTTTAGAATGTCATAGGATACTTGCAACATGAAAATAAGCAAACTGACATCTGAGATACAAATAAATGAGTCACAGAGACATTTGAAAGAATGGATCACACACTCATTCAGTTACATCTTAGATGTAGTATAGTCCAAGAAGTGTTCCCAATTTGTCAAGTACAAAACAAGATATATTTTTGAGAGACCCCAACCTCACATCACTGAATTATTTTTATACAGTGGAGATTCCTTAATTCAAATTCCTTATAAATGGGATAATATCATGCTGATAAGAAGGATTTCTTTGTTTCATGATCATTTCCATTATGTCAATGCTGCCGTACTCTGACAAAACACATTTTTCTCATTTTGGCGCGAAAAATTGTTATTCTATAATTTGATAGATAAAGTTGATCTCCAACTTTTCACAAAATCTTAGCCTTGAAATCCAAACAGTTTTTG
>JBCJKE010483212.1:0-13256 GCA_039654525.1 Melibe bucephala | reverse complement strand
AACACACACCCCCTCCCCCCCCCACCAAAAAAACAAAAAAAAACAAAGCAAAAAAAAACAATCCCAACAAAAACAAAACAAACACAAAACAAACCCTATAACATTCTGAATCCATATCATGATGATCAACGGACAGTGACAAGGAAGAAACAAACTTACCACCATTGCCACTGGTGGTAGACCCCGGATCAACTCCTCGGTGGCCAGAAGCGGCGACATGTACGGGTTCTTCACCACCATGGCTTTCTTCATGGTGTTCATGGGGCTCTGGGTGGCAAACGTGCGCCGCTTGAAGTCAGACGGAGACATACCCATCTGAGTCAAACACAGACGGGAACCAGGGAAAGAGAAACAGTAAAATTAAACACTAATGCATGAATAAAATATATTTCCAGAGACACAAAAGGGACATACAAATAAAATAACCATACCACAGGCCAGAACCGACACCCACTCTCATTCCGTGTTCCCCTCGACTATCAGCCTTCTATGGATTGTGTTTTACTGCCTGAAGCCGCTGAAGCCAAGTGTACTGAGACTTTGAAAAGAATCGTCTCAGCTTAGGCATAATCAATCTGTGCATCTCTCTTGTTGATGTTGGTCCTCTCCTTCTTCTTCTCTCTGTGTGGTGTCAGGTCAAACATTTGCCAAAAATTTGAAACCCTCCAAAACAAATGCTTGAGAAGAATTCTAAATATATATTGTCCTAATTGGATATCAAACAAAGAAATTCTCAAGAAAGCAAATATGGAGCCATTAACATCAACAATTAAGCTTTGCAGATGGAAGTAGTTGGGACATGTCTGCATGATGCGGCCCTTAGCAGTCCAAAAGACCGCTCTGAGATGGACGCCACAGGGACAAAGGAGGAGAGGCCGCCCCATGGAAACATGAAGAAGGACCGTGGAGAGAGAGATGAAGGAACGAGAATGGACATGGGGCGAAGTCAGCAAGATGGTGGCCAACAGAGATGAATGGCGTTCTTGAGTGTCGGCCTTATGTGTCACCTGACACAACAGTGGAAGGAGAAGAAGAAGAAGATTAAAGTTTACATTAAAGGGAATCTAAAAATTGAGCCGGACTGTTATGTCATGGGTATATATATTCTAGTCTACCGGTTGGTAGGGTAACAGTATCAGGAAATCTTGCACGGTGTATCGGGCCGTAGGGTTCAAAGGGTTAAGAGTTCAAGTTGGAAATATGATGCTATGGTTGAAATATAGTATTATAACATATACACTGGTAATCAAAAAGCAATTATAGTTATACAATTAAAATTAATTATACATATACACTAGACATGACATTTCTTACCCTGAGCCCGTTCAAACCGGAATGGTTAGTGACAGACACAGATCTGGGATTGGTTGAAGGACTTGGCGTCAACATAGATGACAATGCTGGTGCAGATTCACTGCGGAATATACCATCCACAATGTCACCGCCGGGGTGACCACCGTCATTCAATGTCGACGACGGAGTCAGAAACTCAAGGCAGGATTTGCCAAAATCAAGCTCATCCCTATCCCCGTCTATTGTTTCTGGGGAAAGTCCTGAACCCAAAGCTGAATTTCCTGGGTAAATTTTGGATGTGGTTTTGGCTAGTTTAAGCTCAGATGGGGGTTTTGGCACTGAGCGAATCGCACTCACTGTATCATTCTCTCTTGGTGCCAGGTTTTCCTCAACTGAAACCGGATTGGGAATCTTGCTTTTAGGCAATTCCGAGTGAGCCATTCCATGACGGCCATTTTCGACGCTATCGCCAGATTCACTGTATTGTTCGGCCATGAGACTGCCCTCTTTATTTTGACACAATACAGCATCCGCGCAGCGCTTTTCATTTCTCGCTTCCACCGCCTCATCGCCCTGCCAGAAATCCCCGGCCTGAATAGCATCTTCCAGCAGATCTTTACTCTCCTGAGGTAGACTTGGCATGAAACACAGAGAGTTCTCATCACCGGTGAAATCGTCGCGAGTAAAAAACGGCGGGCTATTTGGACTTAAAGCACAGCCTTCAGTTGTAGGATTCACCGTGGCCCTCTTGGCTGTGTTTTCCTTGGAGGAAAGCAGCGTGTCCGTATCAGAAGAGGAAGTTGTTTGCTGGGGCAGGCCACAGCACTCCGCTGAGGCAAGGGGTTCATCCGAGGGTGGACGAGGCGAAAGACTAGTGGGCACCCCTGGTTTACAAGAAGTCGTAGCACACGGCTCAACATGGTTACATCTGTCGACCATACTGTCCTTAGTTTCACAGTTTGGTGATATGCCCACTTTGGGCCTGGAGTTCTCAAGGACGGGCATCAAATCACCGTCTCTGACACAGGGCGAGTCCAGGTAACTCAAAGACATGGCTCCGGCTGTCAGTTCTGGAAAAGGCGATGCCATCGCCGACTTGAAAATGCTGGAACTGGACGTCTCTGAACAGGTCAGACTCTCTTCGAACGAGCTTCCAGAGTTGGGCACGGATGGACCGGCCCCTGTTGACACACTAGGCATGCTTGATGGACCTGCTTTTTCCGTTTCTGCATCTCTCTCCGACTCGTTGGAGTCGCAGATGAAAGTTGATGGCGAAAACCTGACTGCTTCTCCAGAGGCCTGGTATTCTAGCATCCCACGATCCAGATGAACGACCTCTTGAGAAGGACGGGCCTCTTTATCGCACAACTGTGTGTCGGAATTTAATTCTGACAAATTGTGCGAGGAGTCAGACATGACCGCAGCTTCTTGGGGTGGGTGCGCTTCATGTAAGTCTGACGGCACCAGCACATTTTCCCTGACATTGCCGTCCACTGGATCGGAGCTGTAACTTAGATCAACAAAGCAGTCAATGTCCGGTGTGATGACCGATGGAACATCATAGGTTACAGGGGAAGTAGCAAACTGGGAACCAGTCTGTTTCGAACGTTTGGGGATATAAGAGGTGAGGGATGAGAACATGCTCTGAGCTCCCGCAACCACACTCTTCGCCGTCTCCTGGATACCCACCAGAGTTGTACTATTGCTCTTTCCACCTCGGCTGTCACAGCTGTCTCGATCTGCCTCATCTTTTGTATCCGGGCTCCAGTCCTTTGTGGTTTCAGGTGATTTTGACTTCCGCTTCTCTTTGGGGAAAACACAGCTACCAGCAGCGGCCAGCTGGGAAAAAATCTCTACTTCGTCTGATTCAACAGTGTCACTCCGATTTAACTTCTGTACACCTACTTCCTCTCCCTCGTCACCATGGAATGAATCTTCTAGGGAGTCCACAACGCTCCTTTCCTTGTGCTCGCCGACGGGGGATGCCGCCAGCTTTTCATCAATCTCCCGGCATTCTTGCTGGTTCTGCGCTATGATGATCCACTCCTGATCGGAGGCCTCCATGCTTTGGATCTGGAGACTGGAAAGGCTGGCCTTGGAATGGAACTCTTCTGATTGTGGAGTAGCTAATGGGTGCTCTTCATCGATACCAGCGTAAGCTAGAGGGAAAAGAAAGGGGTTGGGAGATAAAAATAAACTTTTCTGTTTTCTCTTTTACTTTCATTCATTATTCCTGCTATTAATCACTAAACCGGTTTTAAATTAATCAAAAAATGTGTAAAGAATTCTTTCAAAATGTGAACTAATTAGATGGGCTTTTTTTTTGTTTTTTTTTTATCCCACGAAGTTCAAATCTTGATCAAATTCAAACTGTGCATGGTAGCTATGTTTCAGAAAAAACAATTCAAAGGTTCATTTGAAAGGGGAAAAAAAAAATCTATATTTGAGAAAAAAACAAGCATTCTTTAAAATGAAGTCTACATAGACTGAGTCAAAAATGCTTTGAATAACACTCACAGACACACACACACAAAAAAGATGGTGCTGATGTCATTGACGTCGAGACAGTCCATAAGGTGGTGTTTGACTGTTTCATAGGGAAAATAAATCACTAAGAGGGCACGTAAGGAGGTATTCAGGTTTCACTCTGTTTAGGCCGTGGTTTAGTCGTCGCTAGTCACTAGCAACAAGAAAATCAGTCTGCGTGAACACCAGTCACAGGGGAACAAGCACACAACAAAAATCTTATCGAGTGAGGATTCTTACCTGCCAGGCACCTGGACAGCAGGCCGAAGGAAAGCAGGGGATCCATCAGGCTGAGGAGCCTGGCCGGGGAGGGGGTGTAGCTGACCATGGTCACTGCATAGATGGACACCAGGCCCTTGGGGCAGCGGATTCCGAAAGAGGCCGCCCTCATGGCTGTGGCAATAGCCAGATTCCCGCCAGCGCTGTCCCCGACCATGACAATGTATTTACCCGTAGAACCTGCCAGGACGTAGGAAACAGATTGTTAAATAAAAGATGAGCTATGAAACATGCCTGAATCTAGATTCTATTTATAATACATCACCATGAAAATGCAATGTTAAGTTAGAAGGGCGAAAATGTAAGTAAGTGGAGCAGTACTTCTGACGAGTAAAAAAAAAAAGAAAAAAAAAAGGGGCCTGAAGCAAAAATTTAAAAGAATGGCGAATGAAAATATAAAGCCGTCATCCCATGAAGACCTCAACATCGTTAGAGAGATTGCAATCGATAGACAGAAAGGGAGAGTCATCTGTATCAATTGGTATCGGAGGCTATTCAGATATATTATGGGCCAAAAAATTGAAGGTGAATGGGTACAATAATTCTTGAGATAGACAACTAATTGAAACTCTTGTAGAAAGTTGCTTCTTGAACTTTCCTTCAAAGCAGTACTCTGCCCTCTTCAATTCTGCCCTCTTCACATTCAGTGAATACTAAGCCGGGAACCGCGTAATCACAATTTGTACTACTGTAAAGGGGATAACATAATATTTAAGTTAACCTGGTTGCATGTACTTGTTGGAATCTAAATGCGTACGGCATGATGAGTTCTAGTTGATCCTCGAAGCCAAACGAGCTAAACAGCCAAATAGGAATGGGAATTGATTGCAGTGTAGTGCCGGGTCAAATATTTCACCTGGTACACAGAACAACAAAAGTCAGAAGATTTTTCTGATTGTATACATAGCAAACAGGAGACAAGCTAAGTTTCCAAGAGTCTCCTGCCCAAATCAGGAGGGTTGGCATATCGGTTCTTAACACTTTCATTTTACTGACATTAACATAATGCCTTACCTAGTTGTTCACAGTTCTTCACACTCCAGGCGTAGGCGTAGAAGCATTCCTCTAGAGCCCTTGGAAACGGCATTTCAGGTGACAGGGAGTAGTCTATTGACAGGATTGGCACATTGAATACATGGGCCCAGTCCCTCAGGTACACCTTGAGCACAGATGAAAAATGCACAAGACCGGCACAATGATTACGTGGGTCCAGTCCAGTTTCATAAGTCTTTCTTAGTGTCTAATATGATATGGAAATTAAAAACAGAATAAAACAACAAACTGCAAACAGCATCCTCCCCCCCCCCCCAAACCCCCTCCAAAAAGAAAAAAATGCCACCCAAAAAGAAAAGCAAAAAACACAAAACAAAATAAATGAAACAAAACCCAGAACTAAAAATAAGAACAACAAAAAACAAAAGAAAAGCAAAAAAACACAAGCCACAAAATAAACCCTTCAAAAAACAAAACAAAACCTAACCTCAGATATCCCCTGACTGTTACCTGAACTCACTGACACGCACTCACCTCATGAGACTTGGACGAGTGGGCTACAAAGCCCCCACCGTGAATGTGGATGACGAGGCCGTCTGCCTTTGGTTTGGGTGTGGGTGGCGACTTAGACCGGGGGGTTTTCTTCAGAGACTCCTGTCGACATGTACAGTGAGAAGGTCAGTAAGTAAATGACCAGACCGTCACTGAAGAAAGCTTATCCTAAACTGAGATTTTTCTTACTAATGCAGATCTTGTTTTGTTATCAATTTCCCACATACCATTTTAACAGTGTAGGGAACCCTGTCTGCGCTCAGTAATAAAAAGAACGTCATGACTGAAAAGCAAACATGTGAAAGTCTCTAGATCAAGAAATAATGACAAGCAGATGATCAACCCACTGTGCCAACTCTTGAATGGCTCGGTGAGAAAATACATATGAGGTATCTCTCAGTAAAATCCAAGCCAAACAAATTTTGATGTTGCCTTGATAGTAACCACTCATCTGCAACTTAAATTGACCTGCATCGCCATTCTAGGCATAAATGCAGATCTTAACATTAAAAAATATGCACATGGGAGATTTGCCGTATTGTTTCCCTCTGGATGTATCTTTTTTCATGAATCTTTTTAATGTCCATAGGTTTTTATTGATGTTGAGCTTCTTCTTCTTCTTCATAAAAGCTGACAGACTCAGTCAACTGAGCATTATTGTCAACGCGCCGCTAAAAGCTAGTATTTACATGTTAATGTTATATGTTTTAGATTTTGTTTAAAATCTTCTGTATCTTTACTGCACTTTACACTAGCTGGCAGTTTATTCCATAATCTAAAAGCACTAAGAAGTATGAATATAAATGGCTATCTACACTAGAAGATGGCAATGTAAATGTTTGAACACCAGATCTAGTATGAGGTGCAGATGTTGATTTGCATTTGAAGTTTTTGGTTTCCCTGACTTGGCCTTAGTTGAAGCAGGCTTTCATTACTGTTTTAGTAGGTATGTCTTCTTCCCCTCTTAAAACATGTCCTAATAATTGCCATTTTTGGATTTGGATTTTCTGGCTCAAGGGCTTTGTTTCGCAGTGATCATATAAACCTACATTGTAGAGTAATGATACAGATTTTTACGAGGAGATGGAAAGGAAATACAAGTTTGGATGGGTTCCTATGTTTTGATGTTTGTTGGGAATTTTATGTTGGACAACTTGGAACGTAAATAATTAAATGCTGGACTGATTCGTTGAAGAATAAACACAACAAATAAAAAAAAAAAAAAAAAATTTGACAAAAAAAAAAGCCCATAGAATAACTGCAATTGCCCTTACCCCCAAAATTTAAAAAAAAAAAAAAATCAAATTGCCCCTAAAACACACACAAAAAAAAAATCCAGACCCAAACATACACCTCACCCCCTCCCCTTTTTCCACCCTCTCTCAACAAAAAAAAAAGAAAAAAAAAGAAAAGCCCAATATACACCTCACCCTTTGAAAAATCCCCCCAAAAATCCCAAACAAATAAGGACAAAAAATCCAACCCTAAAAAACAAAAAAACTTGAAGATAATAAAGCTAAAAGCAAAAGCAAAACAAATTACAAAAAACAAGAACAAACAACCCACCAATACAACAAAATCATAACAAAAACAAAAGCAACTGCTACCTTTCGTTCCGTTAAATGCAAACCAAAATGAATGATCTAGATCCACAACTCATCTCCTACCTTTCCCTTCCCTCGAATGCAAACCAAAATAAATTATCTAGATCCATGTCTAATCTCCTACCTGTCCCTCCCTCAAATGCGCACTGATGAGACGAACGTACACATGGCCTGGCCCGGTGTGAGCACAAGGGGGCGTGATGACCACAGTGTCCGAGCCATCCTCCAGTGGCAGCTCAAAGGCGTCGGGACCCAAGGGGAATAATTCATCAATTTCCACCGAGGGACAAACAAAGTCGGGTATTTGCTGTGAACAGGTTGTAGTTGACAGAATATTTGTTAAAATTCTACAAAAAAAATGTTAATAAGATTATAGTTTCCACAAGAAACTAATCTTACAGACTTCTATCTATCTACTTTATTTGACCTTTTGCAGTAAAGCAGTAAAGCAGAAGTGTTGAAATAAGGCTGCAAATTCAATTTCCTATGAGAGTTGTCTCCACCTAGGAGCATGCCCCTTGAGGAATTCAATAAGCGGGCCGTTGGGGCAGACCTGGCCCTAAATGGAGATAACACTACAGCAAATTTTATCTAGGCACATGTATCTATATAGTAAAAAGGCTCTTAGGCAACGGGCTCTTACTTCTCTCAGGCGGAGACTACTGCATTTGAAGAATCAGGTCAAATGTATTCTTTGATCTCACAATCAGCCATAATAATACTTCTAAATCATAATAATTAAATAATAAAAATAGTAATTAGAATATTCTTCTACTAGTAACAACAATATACATCTTGATTGAAAAAAAAAAAAGCTGTGGGCACTTTATATTTAATGTATTTAAATACTCTTTGAACATAATTATAATATTATGAACATTCTTAAAAAAAAAAAAAAATTAAATTGTTTGTGGATTGCATCAGGACATGACATAATTTGTTGTCAAGTACAACACAACACAACAGGTTATGCAGGCCAATACTGGAATCATTACAAGTGCAGCTGAAAAAAGGATAAATACAAATACAAATAAAAAAAAACAAGAAAAAAAAACCAAAAAAAAAACCACATAAAAAACCACAAAAAATTACTTTAAAGTGATTAAATACTAATAGAGTACACATCCATAAGAAGAGAATATTTACCAGCATTAAGCCAGTCTCCGCTAAGCCCCACAACGCTTTGCAAAACCTAATGTCTGAAGTCCTGGTCGCTTTGACAATCTGAAAAAAAAAAAAAAAGAAGAAGAAGACCATAGTAGAATCATGAAAAGATATGAAAGCAAATAAAAGTCCACCTGACACTCCTATTTCTTTGTCTGTAAACCCTTTCAAAACTTCTACTTTTAAGACAAAGGATCAAATTCAAGATTGCCTGCCTTACATAAAAATGTAGGCAGGGAAACAGCACCTAACAAAGGAAAGCTTTCTTACCCCTGTATGCAAACTACTTCATGTTCTTCTTTGCTCATCTGCGAAGATAGAGCTTGAGGCAAAATTTAATTAAAAAATAATTTAGGCCCGCACTTTTGCTTTTACAGCACCATCGATGTAGAATACTCTATCATAACATGAGCATTGATTCAGCCCACATCTGCTCAGAGAATCAAAATTCACCAAAAATACACATATATATATATAGATAAATGTAAAGGCTACCATTAATCCTTTTATGTGTGCCATCAACAGTTGTATAATATGTGCATTGTTCCTAGAGAAAGCTCTTCTATAGCTCTTTACACACAACTTTTCACGCAACTCGGATGTGAAATAAGTATTCGTCAAACAGCAGGGAAGGACCTTGTCATTACACATGTGTACAAAATTGATGCCTGTGTACAAAATTGATGTCCGTGTACAAAATTGACATCTGTGTAAAATGGCTGCTGCTATGTATGCATCTCGGGAGTTGATTTTGAAATTGAGGGGGGTAAGAGACAAAAATGGCAATGACATTTGGGTAACCCCCATGTAAAATGCAAATGAGACAAACCAGAAATGGTGTATACTGTTCAAGACTGACCTGCTCAGCACGAAGCTCCGGGTCCAGAAAGTACTTGCCACTGTTGAAGACGGATGTAGCCATCTGCATCATGCTGGACGTCTCCAGATAACCCTCAGAGTACGAAGCCATGGCAATGCCAAGAGCTTGTAGAGGACGCACCATCGAATTGCAGAACTGATTGAACAGCAACAAATAAAGCTCTGATTGGGATTTATAGACTAGGATGTATTTGCTCCTCACTTTTCTTGTATTTACTATGTCATTATAACATAGATTTTCATTTATTATACATATCATACATATGTCCTATTAAAATGATTATGATTTGTGACTTTTTTTGAGTTTGTATGTGTTTAAATATATATGTCATTCATATAAGTTAGATTTATTCATATGGGGTGCTTATGAGCTTGATACAAATCATGGTTACGGTTATACAACAAATATTTATGATTATTACATGTAATATTATATATATATCATTAAGGGAAAATTCCCCTGGACTCAGCTCTAAATACACATACTTACAAAGAGTATACATGTATAAAATGTATTATATATATATATATGTTATAAAAATAAAATCAGATGAATACTTCTGAAGAATTTGAACATTTACTATTTGATTTTTTTCTGTAAAAAAAAAAAAATGAACTCATAAAAAAACGAGTTAAACTCATCACCCCATCTCCATTTCTAAACAGCCCAAAATAAACATATATACTTGAAAGCCAATGCATCTGCCATAGAAGCACTCTTGATTCAAGTCCTCAATTTCCAGCATCAGGCTCTGGGCCAACTCATCATTGATCACTTTGCTGTCCGTGAACAAATTTCCTTCCTGGCAGTAATTCAACAATTTCAAAGCATAATACAACAAGGCTCTTAGCTGTCCTAATGCTGCAACGTACCTGAAAGAAGTCCATAAAATGAAATGAAATATAAATATGACTTTGACAGTATTTGGTCGAGAGAAAAATTGTAAACAAAGGCAAGAAGAAAAAAGCAGCGTGTGGATCCTCTCTGTTTGTGAAAGATTGTGAGATCTAAAAACTGGGTACATGTATAATTACCATACTATCACTCCCATAAATTATCATTCTGGCATTATTTAAAGCCTTTATATATGTTGCTTCATTGATGCTTCTTACAGATATATTTTGGTGTTATAAGAACAAATAAATCTCATCTCACACGACTTTCCAGGTGTTGATGGAAAAAAATGTTTGATCTAGATGTAAATTATGACGCATTTCTCTAGTCTTCTATTGGCATGCTCTTGCTTCAGTGTTGATGATCTTGTAGCAGTTTCATTAAAATGTTATTATTAACAAGAAATTGCCTAGAACAGACAAAAAATGGATTGCCCTGATCTAAGAGATTTTGTTTTTAGAAAAACAGCTGAGGCTGTGATGCCTGATGACATTGTTCTAAGGTTTTAAGTCTGAAGAAGTGGTTGGGAAATATATATATACTTTTATACATCTCCATGCTCTCCTTTAAAAAGAACTCTAGCATTATAAATACATTTTTAGGATTGAGCCATAGATAGGAGAAAGAGAAATTCTAATTTTTATTATAAAAGTATGTAATATTGTAATAAGTTACAAAATATGGAGTCAGACATTGAATGAACAAAAATGTGATATATATAATGTTGAATCTTCTTTTGAATGTCTCTGGAGACTCAAAGTATAAAATGGTCTGTTGTGATGAACATGATTTAAAAAAAAAAAAATTAAAAATGGAGATGCCATTTATTCGGGGTCCTGACCAAAAACAGGTCCATAAAATCTAATCATATCGTAACCTAGTTTGAATCTAGATGATATCTTAGATTAGTAATTATATAAATGCAAGCAATGTAAAATCATTGGAGGGAACTTGGAACTTTTTGATGTTTTTCATGAAGAGCTTAATATCGAAAGTGAAGAGCTGTTAAATATTGAAAGTGAATCACTGATCTATATTGATGCCCAATACTGATCATGTGTCCTGAGCTCCTAAGTTATAATTATACAATGGCTGTCGTTATTGGGAACACCATGTTCCCAAGGCTTGGCTTTTTTTCTTGTGATTAACTGATTGGTCTTTGTTTTTTGGGGTTTTTTTCTTGGGAGGGAGTTGTGATGCTTGGCTTTTTCCTTCGCAACTACTATTTTATAGACACGCAAACTTTCATTTCTGGAGTTATCTCATTTGAGGACATATTTTTAAACTTCCCTGAACATAATCAATCAGATGCATTTTGTGGTGTATGAGAGGCTATCATTCTGTTAAGATCATTTTCAATGTTGTTTTGTGGCTTATTCGTCCATGATGAATAGAAATATTAGAAAAAGGAAGTCACCTAAAATATCATACAGGCACAAAAGACGAGACCCCTATATGACTGAATGAAAATTCCCCTTCCAGGCCCTCTACACAACAATTGTATATGCCAATTAAAATACATCATGTGACCAGTAGGGTGTTGTGAATAATCAAGTTTGTCTAATTCAGAACATGGTGTTGCGAATTAATTCACCTTTCCTTTTTATTCAGAACAGGGTGAACAATGTTTTTATAAATATTTTATAATCGGCACTCTTGTACAATTGCGGTCCCGTTGTTTACATGGTGGCCATTGTGGAAATGCAAGGCAGACCGTGGCCAGATGTTTTCTGGCATCTTCGCCAAATAATTAGAAAGTTGCATTAGAAAGTTGCCAAACATTTGAGGAAAAAAATTGACTAAAACCCTTACCCTAACCCCAACACCAAACCCTAACCCTAAAACCCTAACCTTCATTTTTTTTCTTAAAATGTTTCACATCTGAAAACATCTGGCCACGGTCTGCCTTGCATTTCCACAATGGCCACCATGTAAACAACCACGGGATCGCAATTGTACAAGAGAGCCTTAAAATCACTCCGAAATACGACCTAAATAATCAATTTACAAAGACTCTGGAATAATGCTGTTAAGTAATAAATGACTTAATTTGCTACCTCTAACCCTAATCCCTTTATGTTCCTATGAAACCTATTATATTATATTAGTTTCTAAGTGTCTATCGGTCTTTCATAACTTCCCGAGACACAGATTTAACTCTGAGATTCCTATCGATATAATAGACTACATGACTTTCAATGTCCTGAGCTCCTCATAGAGACGAAAAACGTGATTCCCTGTAATAATTACGCGTACCATTAAACTGTACAATTACCCTCAGATCTAGATTCTAGATCTTCTAATTTTACTTACGCTTCAAGTTCCTGGGCATAGAATTTTTTCCTGAACAAAATTGAATCCCGCATACTTGCTATGTAACGAACCAGCTGTAACAAATGTAAGCAACATTTTTGAACTACAGTTAGTATACTTCTGTAGCCATTCCCTTTGATCTCTGGGGAATAGTCAAAATGATGTACATGACTAGAAAGTTCTCTAAAACTTGGTTCTATGCCCAGGTCAAGATAGTCATACAGCAGACTAAACGACATATGAAACTTGGCATGGTAACTCTGTTTTCCATCTTTGAAAAACTGGGCATTGCTCAAGGCTAAGGATTTCAGATCTCGAACCAAAGCAGAGAAAAATCTGCCAGTGTTTTGGATACAATCGAATTCCATGTTAGATTATAGGGAAATGAAGCGATTGATCTAAAACTGAAACCTGTCTCGCAACCATTTCTTCCTCTCTATACAACCTAAATAGCCTTGTGGATTGTTTAGGTCTAGCCTAAAGGATGTTTACTCTCTGTGAAAACAGTCTATATTTCGGATCACCTGACACCTTATCTTCAATAGCTATGAAACCGACGTCATCATCAGGTTTACATACTCCTTCCAGTGCTTTGCGACCATTCTCCTCCATGATGTTCGGTCTTCAGCAGATCTTGTGGAGCCAATATGTGACTCTCTGTCTACGTTTGTCTATGTCTCTGTATAGCTCTCTCTCTCTCTCTCTCTCTCTCTCTCTCTCTCTCTCTCTCTCTCTCTCTCTCTCTCTCTCTCTCTCTC
>JBCJKE010483101.1:0-13266 GCA_039654525.1 Melibe bucephala | reverse complement strand
TTGTTTTTTTTTTATATATTTACATAAATATATATTTAATGTTGTAGTTGTATGTATTTAAGATTGTTAAAAATCTCCTGTATCTTTACTGCACCTTACACTGATTGGCAGTTTATTCCATATTATATTCTAAAAGCACTAGGGAAGTATGAATCATGAATACATATATATACACTATACAATGGTACAGTAAATGTTAGAGCACCAGATCTTTTATCCATTTATAAAGATGGTTATTTTTCATTCGAAATTCTAGTGATAATACTGCTTCGTCATTAATTGCCTCGAAATGAAAAGTCACCTAAATTTCTAACTCGTTTTTTTTTTGTGGGTATCCACTGCAATGTTTTTGTGTTACCTAACGTGTAGTTACACACAGTAGTTTAAAATGCTGTTATTCTCAACCCGGCTTAGAATACGCAGGGTAATATTATCAGCCGCCTTTTTGTCTTCTGTGAGATGACCTGATCTACTTTCAGTCTAGGCAAATCCACGGGTCATTCGCATTGCCATTGTCTTTCCACCTGAACTTTTGTGGAGTGGAGGCATCTATTCACGTTCATGTACCTGGGTATGCTCTTATTCTAGACGTGAAAGTTGAAAGCCCGGGAGGAATTCCATCTGGTCCACCAGGCAGGTTTCTTAAGCAATACTAGAATACTTAGAAGTAAATTGAAGTGAATCTTGGCTTTATTATAGTATTATATTAAAGATGGCGGACCAGGTGGAATTTCTTCCGAAATCCCTAATGTAGCTTCAAACTCAAACCATCTTCGTAGCTTTGCTGTCAAGCAAGTGACAGATTGACTGACATTTTCATGGTTACATTCCCTTATAATGACTCTTTCATTAGCAAGACTTCTGGGTCAGCAGCATTTTATTTATTTGGATTATTATAATGCGATTCGGTGACGATTCCTTTATTTCTTCACGTCTCTTGTCTCTAAGTGGCTGTTGTGGGATTGATTTTGAGGCCGTGGTGGGCATTATGGGAATGAATGTGTACAGAAAAGAGTTTGCTCTTTCCCCTTTCCTGTCAGTGTCACCCAGTACTCTCTTCATGACGAATAAAACTGAATATTTTTCATAAACCAATTTCCTTCATGGAGACTATGGTACCATTTTTAAAAGACCTGTGCTATACTAAACTAAAAAAAATAAATAGTGATTGGCTAACTGTTTTAAATAGCTTATAGTGTTATTCTCTCATCACCACTCTTGATTCCCAGTTTCCCGGGAACTCGTCAAAACGGGACTGTTCGGGTATTCCCCGAATTAACTTTTATATTCAGTCTGACAGAACTAAATTAAAATGCACACCAGTCTGTCCAAACGAGTACATTATCTTGCTTTCTGTCTTTTTGCAGTGATAACACTTATCGATGAACGTCCAACATGAATCTAATCTGAAAATTCTTCACCAACTTCATTATATCTATAAGTACGTCAGCATCATCAATAGTCATTGCTAAAATGGAAAGCCTGTTCTTTGTAATAGTAATTAGTATGCAAAGGAGCCAGTTAGACTGTACAGTATGAGAGAAAAGTGAAATGTAATTTTGTCTCTTGAATGTATTTAAAAATATATATATAATTTAATTTCCATTGAATTATTTTCCTCTCTCTTGGCAGGAATACTTTTAAGGAAGTAAGGTTGTGATTCATCAAATAATGGAAGAAATTCAAAAGAGAATGTAACGAATAGAGTCAATATTCCTCTGAATATATTTTTCACACACCGTCTGCATTTGAGACTTATTAAAGAGTAATCAGACACAGCTGATTTGGAGACAACAGGATTTGACTTGTTTTCAAGCGCGAAGAGATTTTCATCACGCATAACAATCAAATGAAAGTGGACAACACAATGTGTCCTCTTTTCAATCTGATGTTTCGGCCTTCTTTACCAGTACTCTAAAGTACTCCTCAGTGGAGCAGGCAGAAGTAAAACAAAAAAAAAAAATATGGCGAATCACATTGTTCTAGAGACAGATCCTTGTCCGGCCATTCAATCGTACAGTGGAGAGACGGAAAAATGTAAATATGGAATTACCGCTGTCTCAGATTCTTCAACCCTTGGCCAGGATATACTGATCAGTCCTCCCAGGAACACAGTTGATGATGAGAGCGGGATAAAACAAGAGCCGTGTTTTTCAATTGACACTTCGTCAAATGGGGAAAGTACCTCTGCAATCCAATCATCGACTGATGGTATGGAGAATGATTGTGCGGACAAGCCGCTTTGTATGAACAATGTCCCAAACCTGGAAGGCAATTGTAAAAGGGTCAAATGTGAGCCGACGGAGGAGCTTTTAACTGAACATCCAAGGAGTACCTGTGATAAGCATGTAGATGAAAACGAAATTTCGGAGGCATTGACTGAAAATAATTTTCCCAGTGTTATCGGCCAGAGACAAAAACCAAGTTGTGATAGAATAAACAGTGGTTGCAAAAACAATGAAAACTGTAACAGCATGAAAAGCACCACAAAGAACATTAATCTTGATACTTTTAAGCCAAGTCAAGGAGATAAGTTTGCATGTTGTTTTTGCTCGAAAAAATATGTCCTTTGTTCAACTGTAAAGAAACACATCATTCAAAAGCATTGCCAGTCCAGAGATCTCTGTGCCTTTGTACAAAAGGATGACAAAAAGTCAGACAATGATTCCCAGCTTGTGTGGTTCTGTCCTAGGAGTTGCAAATATTTCACATCAGAAATCAAATCCTTGTCTGACCATCTGGTCACATGTCAGAAATCAGACTTACTACCTCAGTTGAAAGAGGCAGACTCTGAAAACAAGGTAGATTCACCTGAGTATGTGAAGGTATGTATTTATTTAATGTGAGTAATTGTCATGTATGTATCATGTATGTATGAATGTATCTATGTATTTATGTCATGTATGAGAATTGTCAGGTTCAGATGTTTTATCTTGTTAGTTGCATTTACTGTGGATATCATTTTTTATCTTCTTAGTAAATCGCTATGCAACACAGATATTTCATGTACACATAAAGGGGGGGGGGGGGGGGGGGGGGTTGTTTTGGGGTTTGTTTTGGGTTTTTTTGTTTTTTTTTCTTGTTTTCCTTTTTTTTTTTCAATTTTTGATTTTCAATTTCACAGGACCTTAGTGGAGACACTAGTACAGAGGGCTCGATGGTTCATACCCGGCAACGGGGACAAAGGTCGCCTACACACGGGCAAGCTGTGGTGGAACATGAGATGCAAACAGAAAACTCAAATGGTTGGTGCTGTCCTCCTCTTTTTAAGTATCAATGACATAATTTATAAGATATACATGTATATCGAAGTAACAAAATTGTGTTCCATATTTGAAGCATTAGTTTTAAAAGTGCTGAAGGAAATCTGGCCATATTTGGCATAGGTATAAATAAGTCAACATAACATATATTGATACTGTGAATAGCATTCAAATCGGATCACCAACTGCAAAGCTGTGTTATTTAACAAAACCAGTCAAATTCAAAATCGAGCATTTTATTTGGGAAATCTAGAATATTTGTCCTTCAAGTGCTAAGTTTAGCCAATATTCTGTTCAATCACTTGTCTTAATTTTTTACCCCACATCAAAATTAACTTCCTTCTCTCCTCAAAGGATATCTGATCCCAACACTTTATATTTCTCTGTTTGTTTCCTTTGTGAATGTTAATTTATTAGGAAATTCCTTGGGCTATCTTTTCTCTTTTTAGTGAATTTCAGTTGCTTCTCTTTGGGTTGAACTGAATACAATCATTAGCACTGATCGAAAGTAGAAGGAATTCTGAATAATTTTGCACATAAATATAGGCCAACATAACATACATTTAGATGAGTTCTTTAGCAATACAACAAAACATGTGAAAAGTTCAAATATTTTCTTTGCCGGGGCAAGCATAATGTTCTTACCGACAAAGTCAATTCACTCCTTAGAAAAAGATCTTCTTGAACAAGGTAGTTCAAACGGTACCAACCTTGAATGATCGGTAAAAATACTATGCTTGCCTCAGTGAGACGAATCTGTGTCACTGTCCCGGATTCATTTCTCGGTGGAACCACTAATTTTTCTGTATTAAATTCTTTCCTCTGTATTTGAAAATATTTTCTATGGGCACCTATTTAAATTGTCTGGACCTATCTAGTGTGGTAGATCTAATTCTTTGTTAAATAATTCAGTCCCTGGCCTCCTACTTGTGTCTGTTACTGTCTTGACTTATATTATAGAAGCAAGTACTACTTGAGCCCTTCAACCCTTTGAAACATGACCTAACAGGCATGAACAACTAACCACCACTCTATATAAATGGTAAAAAGGACCCGAATTTAGACTTTATATATAATAATCATTTATTTTATATAATTATATATGTTCTATTTGACCTATTATATGTTCAGAAATATGTCTTTAGAATGTGTACTATGATGCAAATGGTTGAAAGTTTGGAAAGATTTCTTATGCAGCAGTTCGAGATTGATCACTTGGGGACAAAAATCTTTTTCTTTTTTGTTTCGTTTTGTTTTTTTAAAATATTGCATATCGTATTATTATCATTACTGTTATGTACATGGAACAAATGCAAGGCAAAGATTTTGATGGTAACGACTTTTATTATAATAGAAATTATACAGATCATTTGGCCATACTGGCTTCATTAATTAATTGCAATAGATACATGACAGTAATAGCAGTTTGCTTATTGTAGTTATTATTAGAGAAGTGCAAGTGTCTCCATACTTAGATCTAATCCAATAAAACAATTCCACAAACCCAACAATCACCATTATAGAGATGGCCTTCTAGTGAAAGCCTCAATGTTATAATTGAAATTTTTCTTTCATTCTTTAGATATCCCCACTGGCCCGCAACGTGTCATGGTCATCTCCACAAGCCTGCTGTTTAAGGGTCGTGTGAAGGGATGCCGTAGTGTGCGACGTAAAAGAACGCATGCCGGAGAACAGACATTCAAATGTGATCATTGCAATAAGAGCTTTAGGAAAAATGATGGCCTTCGTAAGCATATAAGAACGCATACAGGTGAAAAACCATTCACCTGCAGTCACTGTAACAAAAGTTTTAGTCAGAGGGGTCACCTGCTTGAGCATATAAGAACACATACAGGTGAAAAACCATTCAAGTGTAGTCATTGTAATAAGAACTTTTGTCAGAGGGGTCAACTACTTAAACATATTAAAATACACACAGGAGAAAAGCAGTTTAAATGTAGTCATTGTAACAAGTGCTTTCGTCAAAGGAGTCGCCTGCTAGAGCATAATAGAACACACACTGGAGAAAAGCCATTTAAATGTAGTCGATGTGATAAATGCTTTAGGAACAACGATGGTCTTCTCAAGCATAACAGAACACACACGGGAGAAAAGCCATTTGAATGTAGTCATTGTAACAAGTGCTTTTATCAAAAGGGTCATCTGCTGGAACATATCCGAACACACACTGGGGAAAAGCCCTTCAATTGTAGTCATTGCAATAAGAATTTCTCTCAAAGAGGCCACCTGCTTAAACACATTAAAACGCACACAGGAGAAAAGCCATATGAATGTAGCCATTGCAACAAGAGCTTTCGTCAAAGGGGTCACCTGCTTGAGCATATAAGAACGCATACTGGAGAAAAACCATTTAAATGTTGTCACTGCAATAAAGGCTTCAGTCAGAGAGGCCATCTGCTGGAGCACATTAGAACACACACGGGGGAAAAGCCATTCAGTTGTAGCCATTGTAACAAGAGCTTTAGTCAAAGGGGTGACCTGCTTGTGCATACAAGAATACACACGGGAGAAAAGCCATTCAACTGTAGCCATTGCAACAAGAGGTTTAGTCAAAGGGGCCACCTGGTAGGCCACAGTAGAACCTGCACTGGGGAAAAACCCATCAAGTGTAGACCTAGAAATAAGAGCTTGAGCCAAAGGGATTACTTGGAATCTGGTATTCAAACACACGCAGAGGAAAAAGCATTCAAACATGGTGCATGGCAAATTTCGCAAAATGAGTCGGATGCATTTCCCACTTTTGTTAAAAATCATCTGCCCTGAAATCCACAGGCATGAAATGTCAGCTTTTAAGATGATTGTTCATGGATGCCGTTTTTGGTAATAAGGCACTAAGTAAAGAAAATATTGGCCATTTAATTTGAAATGTAAGGTGCAAGGGAAGTCACACAAAGATTGCATATCATAAGCGATGTGATTCAACAGCCAAAGTGCTGAAAGACAATTTCTACAAAAGGATCAAAAGGGGCTGTATTGTTTTTTTTTTAATGTATACTGTCTTTTGGTTTGAAACTTTGACAGTTTTAGGTGAAATGGTACAGAAATATATAAGGTAGGCAGAATTCAATATTTTATTTTGTCTTATTTATGTAAGATACCGGACTTTGCAGTTTGCGATATAGGGCCTATAATTTTAGGCCCATCCTCTTGCCATGTGCTCAACAAGTGTTCACTTTTGTATACCGCACCGGTATAACGTACAATGGCAGAATTTCTCTTGTAGCTGGACCAGCCAACATTAAGCTTTTCTGGGATTTGCTACTGTTTGGCATTTCACGTTCCATAAGATAGGTATCAATCAGGCACAGCACAGAAGTGGTCACCGATGGCATTTTACAAGACACTTGACAAAACCTGGTAGGCCACTGGAAGTCTTTTAACTGGTTTTTCACCAAGTTGAATTTGCATATAATAAAGTTGCGCAATTTTATGTGACTGAAGCGGTATTTTAGTACAAACTTGATTTTCACTTGCACTTTTCTTGGTATTGTCATAAGCCTTTTGAGGGTCATCAGTTAAGGCTGAGAGATATGATATTGTTGAGGGCCAGGTTTAGATTTATATTTTCTCGGCACAATGGAGCAGTGATTCGATTTTCACTAGGCCTCAGATTACACTTAATTTTGAAAAGAAATGGTTGAGAATCAATTAGACTAATATTGCCAAAATAATGAAAATGATCCCATGCTATGGGAAGAACAATGGAGATGGGAAGTTTTAATATGAGAAATTTTAATGATCTTATGAAGAACCAGGTTTATTTGTGGTCAGTGTAGGTGGTTTTGGTCACCTTGATATTATGCATAGAAGCCTGGGTGACCAAAGACCACCTCAATAGTTACATGTACCAGGTGCATACAAATTTTCATAAAAACTATCATCCCACCCACTATTGCAATGATTAAAGGTACACTAAATTCAGTATTATTAAATAGTTCAAAGAATAGGTCAATATTCTTACCGTTTATGAAAGGTTCAAAGCCATGATTGCTTTGACTTTTAGTGACTTGAGACAGTCCTCTTGGATGCATAGTTCCAGACAAAATGCTTCCTGCGGAACTATCATCCCATCGATTGATTCGTAATATCTTTACGTATTGAAAGGTAAAAAGCATTTAACTCATTGGAGACAGGGAAGATCTCTTCACTGGTTCCCTTATCTGTCTCCATCTCAAAAGTTTTCATACTTTCTCTGCCTTCCTCTCCGAGCCACACTCCCAGTCAACCACACTTTCGGCTGGCTGTTGCATCACTGAATGGATCTGTAAAGACAAAATTAGATCTACAGTAATCCTTGACCCTCTGAGTGAGCATACTGATCACTGGCTGACCTATTTATGTTCGGATGGGAGGCCATCCTTCTGAATCCTCTAGATCTTATCATTATCATGTTCGTAGTTTGTAGTCGAAAAGGACCAAACTCATCTCGTTTGTGTTATGTTCTTGTGGATTCGTAGGTGGCTGAGTCCTATCTTTGCATTGAAGGCTCTGTCATAACTTGGACACCTTAGGTTTGATGGGACATCTACGGAGGGTGTACGATGCCTGATTTCTGTACTGCATGCTTTTCTTTTTCCCTTATCAAGGAGCTCCCTTTCAATCTTTCGTGGGCTTTTGCTCTGTTCTTTTTTGTTCGAGTGCGCTAACAGCAATGATTTGCGAACAGAGACTTCCACCTGTCCGGAACCAGTCTGAAGGCTTTCAGCGAGGTTTTCAACTGTGACCTAGATGTCAATTCTTCATTGAGCAGTTCCTTTAGCATTTGGGAGTCTCCATTTTTCGGGCGTTTCTTGTCGGATTAGGCCAACAGCTACGATTTGCAGGCTGAGACTTCCACCTTCCAGGATTGACTCTGAAGGCTTTCAGCAAAGCTTTCAAATTGTCCTTGTAGCGTTTTCTCTGTTAACCAAGATTGTGTGACCGGATGTCAGATCTCCATGGAGCAGTTGCTTTGGGATTCTGGAGACATCCATTCTGTGAACACGACCAGCCCAATAGAGTTGATCTTGACGGAACATTATGTATGCTTGTCATTTTCGCCTGCTCTAGAATTGCAGTATCTGGAATTCAGTGCTGCTATCATATTAGCAAAATGTTACATAAGCATACCAGATGGAAATGGTTGAGCATTTTTGCATGCCTTTGATATATATCTAGATCCTCTATCCTCTAGATCTATACTTTGTAGTGTAAGCTTGTGAGAGGGGTTTCATAAAACGAACAGGGAAAAAAACAGCAACCCGCTTAGTGTACTTACTAAGATGTTTCCTTCTCAATTTCTCAAGTAAATAATTCTATCAACCAAAATGATCCTACGCTAAAAGCGGCCAAAATTAACTAAACAGATATGCATTTTCTCTTAGAATGCTAGCTCTACTCTGCGTCGGTGGCCAAGCAATACATTTGTTTTACGTGAGGTCGCCTCGATGTGGTCAATTCTGGCGCCCCTGCTCTGAGTACCTGTTCTAATTAATCCTTAGGGGCTTCTAACAGTCATAAATGGGGATAGCCTATGCCTGACTGGAACTGATAAAGGGTAACGGGTACAAGATTTATGGGGACAATGTGATCCGGGCAGGGAGTAACTATGCGTTTAGAGGCTGAGTGTATAAGTGCTGAAAGTCAATTTCTACAAAAGGATCAAAAGAGGCTGTATTGTTTTTTTTCTAATGTATACTGTCTTTTGGTTTGAAACTTTGACAGTTTTAGGTGAAATGGTACAGAAATATATGTTAGGCAGAATTCAATATTTTATTTTGTCTTATTTATGTAAGATACCGGACATTGCAGTTTGCGATTTTAGGCCTATCCTCTTGCCATGTGCTCAACAAGTGTTCACTTTTGTATACCGCACCGGTATAACGTACAATGGCAGAATTTCTCTTGTAGCTGGACCAGCCAACATTAAGCTTTTCTGGGATTTGCTACTGTTTGGCATTTCACGTTCCATAAGATAGGTATCAATCAGGCACAGCACAGAAGTGGTCACCGATGGCATTTTACAAGACACTTGACAAAACCTGGTAGGCCACTGGAAGTCTTTTAACTGGTTTTTCACCAAGTTGAATTTGCATATAATAAAGTTGCGCAATTTTATGTGACTGAAGCGGTATTTTAGTACAAACTTGATTTTCACTTGCACTTTTCTTGGTATTGTCATAAGCCTTTTGAGGGTCATCAGTTAAGGCTGAGAGATATGATATTGTTGAGGGCCAGGTTTAGATTTATATTTTCTCGGCACAATGGAGCAGTGATTCGATTTTCACTAGGCCTCAGATTACACTTAATTTTGAAAAGAAATGGTTGAGAATCAATTAGACTAATATTGCCAAAATAATGAAAATGATCCCATGCTATGGGAAGAACAATGGAGATGGGAAGTTTTAATATGAGAAATTTTAATGATCTTATGAAGAACCAGGTTTATTTGTGGTCAGTGTAGGTGGTTTTGGTCACCTTGATATTATGCATAGAAGCCTGGGTGACCAAAGACCACCTCAATAGTTACATGTACCAGGTGCATACAAATTTTCATAAAAACTATCATCCCACCCACTATTGCAATGATTAAAGGTACACTAAATTCAGTATTATTAAATAGTTCAAAGAATAGGTCAATATTCTTACCGTTTATGAAAGGTTCAAAGCCATGATTGCTTTGACTTTTAGTGACTTGAGACAGTCCTCTTGGATGCATAGTTCCAGACAAAATGCTTCCTGCGGAACTATCATCCCATCGATTGATTCGTAATATCTTTACGTATTGAAAGGTAAAAAGCATTTAACTCATTGGAGACAGGGAAGATCTCTTCACTGGTTCCCTTATCTGTCTCCATCTCAAAAGTTTTCATACTTTCTCTGCCTTCCTCTCCGAGCCACACTCCCAGTCAACCACACTTTCGGCTGGCTGTTGCATCACTGAATGGATCTGTAAAGACAAAATTAGATCTACAGTAATCCTTGACCCTCTGAGTGAGCATACTGGTCACTGGCTGACCTATTTATGTTCGGATGGGAGGCCATCCTTCTGAATCCTCTAGATCTTATCATGTTCGTAGTTTGTAGTCGAGTAACTATGCGTTTAGAGGCTGAGTGTATACAGTGAACAATATTGGTCCCACTACAGAGCTTTGGGGCACTCCAAAAAAAAGAATTCAGAATATGACAATCAGACACTGTTCATCTATCATCGCACTTTGCTGGCAGTTGGTAAGATATGCCTGGAACCATGCAAGGCCAATGCCTTTTACTTATAATACTTTTTTGTTTTTTAATCTAGCCATCTGGCCTGGTCTAAGGTAGTTTTCAGGTCTAGAGTTTGATTCTCCAGTCATCGTTATTGATAAAAGTATCGTGGATTATATCTTCTTGGTTCTGTTCAGCTGAAATGGCTGATAAATAGCAATTCTTCCTTAACTTGCGTAGTTAGCAATTCTTCCTTAAATTGTGTAGTTCTTGTAAGAACTCATCCAAAGATTCACCTGGATGTTTTTGTGTTGACAGAAAATGTCGAGCAAAGATTTTATTTGGTACCTTCTCATAGAGTTCCTCAAGGGTCTTGATAGCGGAGGAAAAATCAAGACATTCCTAAACATACTCAAATATTTGTGGTGAATCATAGTTGTCCTTTATAAGTCTTCTTCTATAAAATTTGTAAATGTTCTATACTCAGCTTCCATTGTTTGGCAGCTGAGGGAGAGAGTGGCCCTACCTCCTACCTTGAAGAACAATTAATGAATTTACTGTAAAACCTATCAAAAATGTGGCACTATAAATTCCATCTGAAGTAAACAAAAAACCTTTTCACCAGCTGTCTGCAAGTCCTTTGGCTTGTGCCTTGTCCTTTTATCATTTTCTTCGTCTTAACGTGGTCCAAGTGCTGGACAACCAAATTTTATAACCTTCAAGACAAAACAAAGCAAAAGGAAATGTACAAAAACTGTTCAGGTGCTGAACAATAAATTTCGTAACCTCATAACTCATAGACAAAACAGAAAGGAAATATACAAAAAATGTTCAGGTGCTGAACAATAAATTTTGTAATCTCATAGACAAAACAAAGCAAAAGGAAATGTACAAAAAATATCTAAGTGCTTGAGAACAAATTTTGTAACCTAATAGACAAAACAAAGCAAAAGGAAATGTGTACAAAGTAATGAAAAAAAAAGTTGACACATGTCGTGGCTTATGAAGAGATCATTGTCTGTCATTCTTGTAGTGGGGTATGCCGGGGTAATACCTAGTAAAAAACCCTAGTTTCATTTTACTTTTGCAAAATTGCAGTATTAAGTCTAGCAACACCAAAATGAAACATAATCATCCTTCTTAGGTTCCCTTGCTGTGTAATGAATCTCATACACTACAACTTTATGTGAAAATTGATCCTACGCAGTTGTAACACATTTTGTGAATTTGACCCAAACGAAGTAATCCTTATCATGCATACAAAATCACCCAAGTTGTTTCTTGAAATCAGGTGTGGAAACAGTCTTCACACATGCACAAAAATATCTATCCTTGAAATCGCTTAAAAAAAAGTGTTTCTATTTATTTTGTCCCACTATCAGGAATCCAGTCGGGGTCATCGTCACTGTCCTGTCAGGTCAGGGTCTGAATGATAATGATTTGGTGATTGGGGCAGCAAAAGAATTTCAGTATTGGCTTTGCTGCTCTCGCCTTTCCCCGTGCAGCTTTTTGCTTTCGGTGTTTTTGTCCTCCTTTTCCTCTGCAAGCAATCTTGCAGTACTGTAACAGTCCTTGGAAGCGAGACTTTCACCATCCAGGCGCATGATGGCTCGTTGTCTATTGGGCGTCTGTCTCTGGTTTGCGCAGTAGGGGGTGTAAGCTTGCGCTTAAAAAAGTCCTTTATTCAGTTGTGGCTGCCAAAGCTGTAGCTGTATATGATGGAAAAGATTCTGTTGACTGAGGGGATGACTTTTGATGGTTGTGGAGATGAGGGAGCTGGTAGCTCCAGCTCAAGCTCCGAGCTTTCAGTAGCAGTGAGAGTAGGAGATGGAGATGTAGAATCTGACGGCTTCATGAGGTAAAAAAAAATCTATATATATACACACGGCACAGAATCACATAGTGCATCCAGAAAGTTAATGACTTCAATAATATATAAACAGGTCCTAGACTACTTAACACTATTAATACGGATTCTCTTCCTCTGAGAAGTTGCTCATAGCCTTAGATAAAATCACCCTGTTGGCTTGGTGTTTTAAAATTTCCGTTGTTAAACTGCAGATTGTCTTGATAGCCTTCTTGACAATTACATAGATGGACAGAGTATCCTGCAACCCTCACGCTCTGCTAGCAGTGGAGGGTTTCCTGCAGCAGTGTGAGGTGGACTTTCTCGTCGTGCAGCACTCTCGCCAATGCGGTCCCTCTTTGAACTACACCTTTGACGTTGACATGCATAACTCGGATGTTTCTCTCCGACTCGTCCCGATCGGTTAGATTGTCAATCCGATCTTGACCTGCCCTCTTTCGGATCTTCCTGCCCCGATGATCTCGGCCAGGTACTATGCCATGACCACTATCCTTTTCGCTTTGTCCTCGACTGCCTATCAACTCGTCACGCATGGTTGAACCTGATTGCTCACTTGTGGCGGGTCCTCAGGTCTTGAAGACCCGCCAGGCCCCCGATCGCTGTACTCCGCACTGCTCTCGGGAGTGGACGCAGATGCGGGGGCAGATGCGGTTGCCCAGCCCAATGTTATCTTCGTATCTAAGCTTGTCATGGATTTAGTTGATTGATGCTTTAAGCATGGTTGCTTTAGTCATTCCCCAGCCTTCGACACCCGCCAGTTGGACCAGTTGAGAAGTCAATCAGTCCTGCAGTCTTCTGCTGCTAATGCTTCTGTCCTCAGAAAGCATGGTTGCTGAGGGTACATGCTAAAAAATAACAAATAATTTGTTTCTCCTAGCCTAGACCCTTATCAGCGCAGTACAACTTTGAGGATCCACGTCTCGCCTCAGG
>JBCJKE010482990.1:0-13275 GCA_039654525.1 Melibe bucephala | reverse complement strand
ATAAATATATATATGTTTGTGTGTGTGCGCACGTTTCTTCATACAATACCTTGTCAAAACAGCATAGTGTGAAGTGTCCTTCTATTATTTAAGACAGCAATAATGGATCATGTTTGTAGGGTTATTGAAATGGAATTCTGAATATACATCATGTACAAGCATGAGAATTATATACACCCCTCTGCCAATCAACCTACCCCAGCCTGAAAAAAAAAAAGGAATAGAAAACACAAAAAAACTTCTATCTACTGATCTAAATAATAACAAACAAAAAAATGCAAAAAAGATAAAAAGATAGCAAGCTCCCACCTCCACCTTCCAACAAGCTTTAAGGGAAATACTTAGCATTAACATAAACATACTAAAGCAACATGCACTCACAAGGATTCATGGAAAGCTTCTTTTTCTTTTTGAATAAAGGAAGACAAATCTGTTTTGATTTATTTTTCTCTCTCTTTATTTATGCTCAGGAATGAACTTAGATATTTTGTTTGTTTGCAGAAAACAGAAATTGAGAGACTGAAAAAGAAAATATCGCTCCTGAAAAAGGCAATTTCAGATACAAAGTCAGAGTGTACCTCAGGTAAAATATAGGTCCAATTTTTATGTTAGGAATCTTTCCATATATAGAGGCAGAGCTATTTTTTCACCCATGAAGCTGTTAATACAAAGTCCTATGTACATTGCACAATAAACAATCTTTTATCTCTCTTTCAATTTTTTAATTATTATACTATGTAGATCAGATCAAAATCTTTTTCAGTTCTCTTCTAAGACATTTTTGTTCCATTTTGAAGAGTTCATGCTTATATTCACTATGCCCATTTTATCTCTAGATATCAATTAAAGCCTTTTTCATATTTCCTTACATGTGTATCAGCATTCCATTCAAATATATTTGTTTTACTTCATCAATTGACAAATATTTAAATTTTGATTTTCATTAATTTTTTCATGTTGTCCATTGACCAAGCTAATACTTTTTTCCTATAACAAGTACCATTTTCAAAACTCATTGGAAATTTGCATATTCAGACTCTTTGCCTTGAGTCACTGCTTGTTCTGATCATAAATTAATTTTACCTTGATTGAAACTTCCATGCTTTGCTTACTTTCACTCAGAAAAAATCCAGTTGGCTCGAAAACAAAAACGGAATCGGAGATCACAAGCAGAGCAAGATCAGCAGGTGGCACTTACACACATGAAACAAAGAATATGCAATCTTCAGGAAGATCCTGGCCAGTCACTCCCTTCAATCAATACCCTTCTGCAAATCAACTCCAAAGAGTATGATTTCTTCAGTTTGCTCAACTTGGCTCGAGAAAGAGCTTGTTTGAACCCAGCACAGGCCTCCAGACCAAGGGAAGGAAGCAGCATAGATCCCCAATCGGTTCCCATGCTGAAAGCAGCTCTTCATTTGTGTCATCAGCTATTGGCTCACAAGAGGTCTCATTTCATCCACACTCTTAGTAGATGCATTTTCCCTATACAGGAAATCTATGCAGTCAGGTAAGAGATTTTTTTTATTTTTTTTATGTTTTTAAAGTAAGGTAAAATTTGGAATGGGAGAATGTTCGTTATTAATATGTGACCATCAGTGGTCATTAAAATTACATTCTTCAGTATTTCAGTCAACACTAAAGAATAATTTTGTGCTTTCAGTTGATATTATGTTGTTCAATCTCACAGTGACTCTGATAATTTGGAAATGAGTACAGCAACTGCCTTGAAAGATGCTTGTGAAACTGCCTTCATTGGAGGTCGCTGGGTGCATACTGATCACAGAGGAGAAAATCATTGCCAAATAGTGTCATCAACGTTGCCAGATTACAGCGGTGAATCATGTGCAATGAATCTCTTTGGTAATTTTGCCCCTTTTTGTTTAAATACAATTTTACAATTTTGTACTTAAATTTGCTCAGGTATTGTTTTTGAGAGGTGGAGTTTTGGTGAGAAATGTGGTGTAAGAGGTGAAGTGGAATGTAATTTTTCAAAACCTATTATTTGGACACTATTTCATTCAGATTATACAAGAGAAATTTATTAGTCTTTCCCACGATGTAGTAAGAATACTATTGCTAATAAAAAAAAAAAATTATTGAATCCTAAAAGACAGGATAATTTATTTAAGAAAAAAAGAAAGAATCTGCTCTTTTAATCCATGAAGGGAAATTTGCCTTTTGGTTTTTAACTTAGCATCAGCTGCGAGAGCTATGCTGCAAACAGAGGCAATTTATGTGAATAACTTTGTCCGGGTTAAATCACAATGTCTCTAGTGAGGCCCAAGCACTACCACTGAGCCACTGATGTAAATGTAGAAACAGTGCCAGGTAGACTGATTATTGATTAATGACCTATGATCCTTTAGGTGAATTTAATAAGAAGAATAAAATTGATTGGTTGAGTTTGGAGACCACCTTTTTCTATTATAAAGAAAATTGCAATATACTATTCTACTTTCAAATAGTGATGGCCAATCGTCATGGATCAGACAAGCCTGATGAGATTCCTGTTGGAAATCCAAGCTATGGTATCCAAGCCTCTATAGGTTACACTGCCATGTTTGTAAATCTTTTATCGGTAGCTTTGGATGTCAACTTGCCTCGGAAATGTTCATATAGGTAACATCCATTCAAGTCTAAATGTTTTTTTCTATATATATCAAGACTTCTAAATTCGTTTTTACGTTACTTAATTTAATTTACATTTACTTAATTCTTAGGATCAGTTCTGGACTTCTTAAAACCTTAATGAGAATTTTAAATTTATGAACTACCTAAAAACATCACAAATGACTTTGAAAGCTTGGATCAGAATGTTATGTTTTCTTCCTGGTCTCTTATAGATAGTGATATTGTTTTGAGCCCTCTCTGCACATTACGCTTAAAAAAAAAAGAATTCTTTCAAATTGACACTTTATCACTTGTATCAGCAAGCCTTTATTTCTAAAATTATAATAGATTCACATGGACCTTTGGTGAATGTTGATTTTGAATTTGTAGACCTATTTAGAAATAACTAAAAGAATTGTCTTTTATTATTACAGTGATTGTCTTATAACTTACAACCTACCCTCTTATAACTCACCTAGCTTAATTATCCACTGTTTTTTGAAACAATTTTTTCTTTTAATAACCTGTCTCTCAGAGTGGACTTTTGTCTTATAACCCAGTCTTTTTCACTGAGCCAATAATAAACAACACTGATGAGAATTTTCACATGTAGGCCTAATACAGTCATCCCATCCATAACCTTGGGAACAAGTCATTTGCGACTCATTGTCAACACTTATTGAAGCAAGCTTCTCATACAGACAATCAAACCAGTTGTCTCTCATAGACTTTGAATCACACCTTGGTCGTCTGGTCAACCAAATCACAACACAGGCTCGGCCTTGCCTTGATGAACATAGGAGTAAAGCCAACACAGTGTCATTGAGCAACAAAAAAAAGTGTAGCCTTAGTATTCCTGTATCAATCTACGATGAGAAAAAAATGTATGTCATAGATAACACAGCTGGCTGACAAATGGAAAGGACAAAGAGGAATGCTTAGAAGACTTACCACTGTAGACTATTGATTGGTCATTTTTGCAGCCAATCATCATTTAGTTTATCACTGGACAATCTACACAAATGGTAATCAGAGATTAAAGTCCATGCACTTTGCATTCAATTACATATTACGTTCAAACATACTTTGTTGCTCCCCTTGCCTGTACGTTTTTTTAACCCACTTCATCTGATAACCCATTTCCTTTGTCACGTGTTGGGCAGGTTATAAGGCAGTGACCACTGTATTATTATTATTATTATCATTATTATTATTATTGTTATTATTATTTTATTATTATTATTATTATAATTATTATTATTATTATTATTATTATTATTATTATTATTGAAATTAAAAACTTACAAGAGATTTTCCAACACATGCCGATTTCTTACTATCTTGTCTTTTTATACAGGGAAATGAGAGAGGACTTAACAGAGCCAGATTTTTCTAATTTGGTATGGCGCTTGCATGAGAATATAATGCACTTAGCATATACTCAGGAAGTTGAACCAGCTCATTTGGTGGACAACCTCTCGTTGCAAAATATTCTCAGCATTCTCAGCACTCCTGATTTAGGAAGGTGAGATTTTTGTTTGAGTTCATTTCAAATGTTTTAGATAAGGAATCATGTGATGAATATATCCAGTGGAATTGAAAGTCTCATTTATCAGAGAATCTTAAAAAATAAAAATGGAAAATGGACCCATATGGGCATAAATTTTTTTTTTTCTTGTTGATGAAATTATTAATAGTGAAATATATTATCTAAAAGAAATATTGCTTCAGGATTGGAAAAGTAATTGTTATGGACTCTCATAGCTCTATCAATTACAAGTTTTTATGTACACAGATTATAGTAAATTCCCATTCAACAGTGTAAAGTCATCAGGGTTTTTTAGACCAGAATGTTTGATCAATGATCATTTTTCTTGCCAAGAGTAAGAAATTTTTCAAGTGGTTAATCAGATAGTATCTTTTCAGACCCTTTCCACTTCCATAGAATTGAAGCAGCGTTTGTCATTATTTTCTTTCCAATACCAGAGTGGGGCCTGTGTACCCAGCCTTTGATATGCCTGTAGTTGCTGAAATGTGTTCTCTTGAATTTGAGCCTGTCAGCGACATCTCTATGACAGACGTTGAATTGACCAAGGATTGGGAGCGAGTTCCGTCGGGGATACCAACATTTGAAAGCTCTACCATACCTTTGGGTGTATCATCGCCAATAGATTACGCCCCCACATCTGCTGGTGCCTTACTGTCTAATGCCGCTGCTAGTCTAGCTGGATGGTGGCGTTCGTATTACCACAAATAGTGCAGCATTATGAGTGATGTATGTTACATTCATGCCTAATAAACTCATGCCTTTTTTTTTTCTTTTTGAAGAAAAGAGAAAAAAAAACAAAAAACATTTTTTTCCATTTATTATTAGTGTCTGCTCAAGGAGCACATGTTGTGACAGTATTTTTTTCTTCTCATTTTTTTTATGTGTCAGCAATGACAGGAAGACTTTGAAATTCACTTTTTTCTTTGAATTTCCTCATATTACTTGGTTCATTGATTTATTTTTTTTTTCACTCTTTGCCAAAAATATTTTTCTGAGGCTTTTTATTTTGTGGGGTTTTTTTGTGCTGTTTTTTCCCCCCACTATTCACTTTCTCTTTGGCAGCCTCTCCTCAGGTATCGGTTTTGTTGACTTTACGCTTTAGTGCTCCTAGCACTTCTGTGTCCTTTCTTTGTTTTCTTTTGCCTTTTGAACTGGGGGTTAAAGGCTAAGTTTCTATAATTTTGTATGTCATCATTGAGTTTTCAATATAATATATATGCTTAATACTCCCCAAATGAATAGAAAGGATTTAATGAAAGAGAAGATCCGATTTGTGTGGGTGATTTTTAATCATATAGACCTTGTCTGGCTTTTATTGAGAAACTCATTTCCTGGTTAAATCTCCTCGCAATTTCCTTTAAACATGCTCAGAAGGGGCTCCCAGCCAAAGCAACAGGGAACACAAAAGACAGAAAATATATGTAATTTTAGCCACTGATTGCTGAACTTCACACACAGAACTGTATTTTACAACGGTGTCTACATTTTTCAAGTTTTGGATCAGGATTCTTTTAGTAAGGTAGACAGCTTTTATCTTTTTATAAACTTTATTATGTTCTTAATATATAAATGTCTTCTTTCAACCTGCTGGGTGGCTGCTCAGAGTTCATAAAAATGTCATACCATGATTTTGTTCTTTTAACTTTCATGAGGTAGTTGCCTCAATTCAGTTGTTTGAGTTTGATCATTCCACCATTCTACATAGTTTCAAGTTTCATTTTACATACTCATATTCTTTTCTTTTTAACTGGAGCAAAGCATTCTGAATTGAAAAAAAGAGCAAGAAAAGAAACAACAAATAATTAATTTGAAATTCTTTTATTTTTTAGAAATTAAGACTCTTTAATTAAGGTGTGAAGTGAAATATTCACAACGCATATTGCTATCTTGCTTATAGTTATAGGCCTACGTCTCTCCTCTCCGTTAAAAATCAAGACAACCAAAGTATTATTTATTTTCACTTTAACTTACTGAATGTGTTCAAATGGATATTTTATTTCTGCCCAGTGTTCATTGTGATCAAAGGTATGGTAAGAGATGTATTTAATGTATTGTCCTTATAATAATGTTATGATTTTCCAATGTGTATGCATTATGTACATAATTGTTATACACATCCGATGTTAGGTATTTTAATAAACGTCCTTGAAAATGAGATCAAATTCAAATTTTGCTTCTTTTTCTTCCCTCCACCTCCCTTAATGTAAGTATTTAACTAAGAGGAATGTGATATAAATATGTATATCTGAACTTTAATTAAAATTTTTCCTCTACTTTTAGTTCCAAACTCTGTAATTGAATATTTCGAAAGCTTGTACAGTGGTCAGTTTTTCATAGGGTATAATTTCCTAAATGTTTATTGTCAACTTGCATTTTTTACCATCATCACATTGTGTGGAAATGAGTGTCTAGATTTGTACTATTTCTTACTATTCCTATGTTTGTTTACTTTTATATAAAAGTGATATCAAAATGATTTATGGTTGAAGTAAATTCTACATTCCACATTTCAGGGTAGACACCTGACTTGTTTGAACAGTGGTACATAATTAAAATGCTAACTTAATCCTGAAAATATTCAGGAAAGAAGGAAAGTGAATAGAAGTAAAGACGGTTAGTGTAAAACATCTATTTTTTTTTCTTTGACAATCATTGCCTTGTTACTTGAATGTTATAGAAAATTTGATGATTTCTTCAATTTCATGAAAACAGAAACAATTGATTTGAGTTAGTGTCTGCTACCTTGTGATTTGTAGTAATAACAGCCTTTGCTGCTCTTTATTGTTGATTATAATGAATTCTTAGTATTAGTAATATTCATACAAAATCAATCACTTGTCTGCCATTTTTATATTTATAATACACATACATGTATATGATGATGGCTTAAACAGATGAACCTTTGAATACTCTCAAATTTAAGTTGTGTTTAAGATTTTTTTTTTCATTTTCAAAGCTGCATCAATCTTGCCTGCATTAAATTACTTTGGACGCAAGTGTCTTTTATTTGTCATAATTTGAACAGAAGCAATCTATTCTCCTCGATTTTTCAGCAAATAGAAGATGTACTTTGTATGTTCATTATTTATTAATATCCTCCTCATTTATTCATATCACACATGCTGCTGTCCCATCATGATTGACTTATCCAAGGCAGTCCTGCACATAGTACGGCAATTGTAATGGGAACAATGGTTTTCTCAATTTATAATTATAATGTGGAAACAAGGATGACAATTCATAAAAGTTTTCTTTTTTTTTAAATCTTTTCTTCGCTTTAGTTCTTTAAACTTTTCTCTTCATCTTTTTATTCTTAACTGAAAAGCATGGTATAATTTGTTATCTGATGAAGAGGATTGAATTTACTTATGTTTTTTGTATGGAGTCAGGGTTGTTTTTCTTTTCTGAAGATTAATAGTTTGCACAGTGTTAGTTTTTAATACCAGTGTGACTATTGCATCAGTTTCATATCAACAGTAATCATTTATTATCTTTTAATTATTGCTGAATTGGAATCAGCTACTTTTTGTGTCTTGAACTTCTTTGGATTTCTCATGGGAAGCCAAATGCACTCACACAGTACATTATCAATAGAATGACGCTAGATCTAGTGCTGGAACTTCATTGGAAGTGAAAGGAATAAAGGAGGGGATTCAATACACAAGCCATGCATGAGCTTCTTTTATATCGGCTTTCTCTTATACTATCGACATAAATTATCTGGAACTTTGTATGTTGATATGTCATGTGCACACTGTAATTCACTCAATAGAAAAGAGGATATTTTATACCTTCATTTATGTCTAAAATGGTAGAAGTCAACAGGAAAATATTTTACAAAATTAATATTCTTGCCTATTATCAATCATGTAAGGACATGAAATATTAATTTATAATTCGGAATGACCCTATTAATTTATGTGCATTTCATTTGTGTGCTTTGTTCCTTATTATTACCATTATAAGTTATAACTATAAATATTGTTATAAATATTGCTCTAAACCAAGGTTGCTTTCACAAATACTTACTTCCTCTTTCATGACATGAATAAAACCCAATAAAACAAACATCTGTGTAAGAAAATAATAATGATTTTGATAATAAAAGAAAAAAGAAATTTCCTCTTTGATTTTTTTCCATTTGTCTTTGCTTTTGTAAACTTTACCATTCTTGACAACAAACTAAACACAAAACATTTCTTTTCCTCTTTCGATTTTTTATTCCTTTTTTCTTTTGTTCTCCCTTCTTTTCATAATTTGGTATTTCCTTGTAACTCTTTTAGTTTTAGTGTCACCTTTCTTTTTGTGTTGTGCAAATTTTTAAAATTTCATTGCAATTTTTTTTTTTAATTAGGAAGTAAGATCATTGGTCTGAAGAGGGTCAAGATATTCTTTTCCTCTTTAAATTTTAATTCATTTCCATTTGCCTTGCTAGTACAATTTTTTTTACTATACATTATACATGTTTTACATTATGCGTTATACTAATTGTGTGCAGCCCCTGCTATGTAGGTGCTTTTGGTTTTCACTGCATCTAAGTACAGTGAGTTTGTGATTGATAATGTACCTTTTTTTTCATGAAAATTCTTTCCTAATAATGTCTTCATTTTCATCTTATACATCAAGGTATTCTTCCATCCTCAATGAAACTGGTAAAATACCTTCATAATGTAATATTATCCTTTCCATTTAATACTTGAGGACAATTAATGTGATTGAAATCATAAAAATCGAGCACTCTGTCACGACTGCAATAATTGTCATAACAATAAGCTCTTTCAACAGTCGTTTATTTGTATTTTTTTCCATGTTGAGGCAAAAAAGTTTGATACAAAAAATGTTTCATATTTTTAAAAGTTGCCTTCTTTTTTTTAGACTTTGGGAACTTTCAATTAAAGTAAAGCTTTCCTTTACAATTCACAATATCGGAAAAATATTTGAGATGCAACTATTTTGCAAATGATTTTTGGATCATTTGAGGTTGAAGTTCAGCGGAACTTACTGTAATACTTAAAAGCTGTATGTCTTTCATTGAGAAACTTGTATTAAATAATGACTTTGACTTATAATTTTATTTGTTTACTTTGTACACATCAGTCATGAATTTGCTGAAAAATATGTTTCCCAAAAGCAAATCATGATCAGCAGCTTTGCCAACTATGCGGTATGTGTGACACAATTTTTTTTAAAATTTTTCAAAAGTAGGTATTGCCTACTAATAATGAAGCTTCCTTTCTTTTATAACCAATAATATGTTAATATGTGTGTTTTTTTATACATTAATCTTTTAATAACATGTATGAGAGTCTGGGTATCTCTGATGATCACTGTAATGTGTTTTGGGGTACAAATGCAATGCTAAGTTTATATTAGTTGAACTTAAATCCACATGATAAAGAGTGAATATTGATAGGGCGACATGGTGCAACTATTTAATTTTGTGTGCAGATTTTAGGAGTCACATGTCAAAAATATGTTACCGCCTATTCTACTTTTGTGTGAAAGGCATGTGTCAGATTGTTATCCTGATACAGCTGTGTCATCAGAAATATTGACATAAGGTTTGTGAGAGAAATGTTTGTGCAAGGAGTGTAAAAAAAAACAAACAACTATGAAACGGGTTTGACGAGCATCATCTTCTTGTATATTAAACTTATACATAATGCATGCAGACATATTTTATTCTAGCTACTTCATTTACCATTTGCATTAGCCTTGGAAGTGATATTGGGATGGCTTGTTCTGATAATGAAATGAATGCCAATTTTCTTCTTTTGAGAAGCATATGAGTTGATGTGATAACATTTGCTGATTCATATATTGCATGTATTTGAGAAATTTCATATTTCATTTTCGTGTTTCATAAAGTAAACCCTTTCATTAAATGTAAGATCTGCTTTCATGTGTTTTCATATGGACGGGCTTGTCAGAGTCAGCACATAATTCATTAATTGTTGTTACCACTTTTGAACACTGTAAACTAGTAAGCACAAAAACAAAACAAAAGACACTTCGACAAACTCTTATACATGTACCATTACCATAACCAGTGTCTCGTTTCCTTTTTCGACTGTTCTCAAAATGATAACTATCGTCTTCCTTTCATTATTTAGGATGAAGGTTTCCTATAACCATCATTAAATTTGTTTATTAATTACATCTTTTTTTATATAACACCTTTCACAGACACCTCAAACTGCTTTATAATCTGGGGGACAAAAACATGATAATACAAATATCTGCAAGCAACATTTTCCACCTCAGAACAAGAGGTAAAAATTACAGCAACCAAGAATTGCAAAAAATTACAAAAGAAGGCAATATTTTCAGAAGACCAAAATGTAATTCCTCCTTCAACTTTCCATTTTTCATTTTAAAACTTTACGCATCATCATTTCATAGATAAAAATATTACCATTCAAGTAAGATTTTGTAGTGTAACCAGCAGGTCTATATTTCTAGCATTGCATATTTTTTTTCCATTAATTGTATGTGAATAATTCTCGAAGAAATTAACCCTTGTTTGAAAGGAGGCCTATTCAGCATAATTTTACATCAGTCATATTGTTATGGCCATGTGATCATCAGACTTGTCTAGTCATGTCAATGTGTACAATTTATCAGGGTAGTGTGAACTTCAAATGGCACTTTGCCTTGACTGTTAATGCCTGGTTAAAATGTCCTCTTCATATTTTCTCACCTGAAGTATGCTTCATGCCTATTTTGAATTTTCATCCGGTGATTTTTTCCCCTTGGTATCTTCCTCTATCATACCCCACCTACCACTAACAATTTTTTTCATTTCTTCATATACTTATTTTTCTATTGTGTGTTTCAGTGTGTGTATTTTTGGATGTGATGAATGAAGTTTTAAAAAAGGTACATTCTACACATTTGCCTATCATTTAAACCATTCATCATAAATCATTGATTAAATTTCTTCATTAAAAACCTTAACTTTGCAGTGTTTGTTGTTGTTTATTGTTGTGTTAAAACATGCAAGTAGGACTTGAATGCTTGTCAGTGCAATGCATTATACAAGTACACGACAGACATTTTAATTTTAAAATATTTAATACATTTTTCATAATATATGGAAAAAGATACAATTCAGTTATTGCAGCCAGCTTATTTTTTTTAATTTACAGCACAGTCAATTCATTGTGAAATCTTTGGCTCAATCTAAAATGAGGACCAGCTATTTTAGAGGTCCTGTAGTGTTATACATCATGTACACTGTGTGACTGACAGCAATCCCCAAATTCCTGTGGATGAAAAAGAAATTGTAAATATGACAATGATATAAATGTAACAAAATGGTGGTGCGGTGCTGATGTTTTGTAAAAGTAAAAGGTAAGAATTATAAGAAAGTTAAAGTGTAACCAAAAAGAATAGTGATTTACTTGAAGCAATTTGATTGATCCTGTAAGAGAATAAATGAATAAACTATATATTTTGGCAAGAGCTTTGGTAATTACTAATATTATAGCTTGGGTTGTAGTTGTAGGGAAGTTAGACCTTTCTGAGCAAATAAAAATGTCAGCCATATTAAAGGAGGCATTTCCATAATAAATCTAAAAATGACGTTAGTGAAAGATAACTAATAACCTATGAGTATGAGCAATAAATTGTGTTTGAAACAATTCCTCAATCGTAATTCTTCAGAAAACCTTATCCCTTTTACTGTTTTACCACTTGGGTCCAGACTCAGATTCATATTGAGGAATGAAAGCGTAGTTACAAGATGTGGCTTTTCAATTTTCAATGATCTAAATAAAGTGATATAGTTTCAAGCAATCATACATTGTACTAGGTGTACCACATCATGTGAAGGCATCATTGAGGTTATTCTACTGGACACTACAATCCCCACTCTTGATAAATTTCTTTCGCCTGTTTCACAAAAATAATGTCCTATTTTTTTTATAGGTTTAAATGATTTCTTTAAAATAAATTATTCAAATTTTACCTGGATCAATGGGAGGAAAATGTTCATAAATCTATACGGTCTAGAACGATTAGCTTCCCTCTGACATCTTCAATTGCTAAGTACGGTAGTATGGGGTTAAACGCATGATGTTTGGGAGGCCCCGGGTACCACATGTCTAAGGGATGCGTGCCTTTATAAAAAATAATAATACCCGTTACTTTCCTTAACTTTAGTAAAAGTCTGATCTTGGCTACACAGATGACCTTCATGTATGGTGTCAGGACGCCGTTATTGAGTTTGAATTAGATCTTGATCTTTTCTTTTCTATTTTTTTCCTTTTCTTTCTTTTTTTTCTTTTTTTGTAATTTATTTTACTGTATTTTATTCTATTCAACAGAAAAATCCCAATAAAACCATAAACAAAAACACAGACTACGGTACAGTACCATAGGTAGATATAAAACATGTAGAAGCACAACGAAACGGCAAATATCACTCTCTCTCTCTCTCCCTCTCTTTCTGTCTGCCTGTCTGTCTGTCTGTCTCTTTCTCTCTATCTATCTGTTTGTGTGTGTGTGTTGTGTTACCCTTGCTGATCAGTGTGCATGTGTGTTGCACAGGCCTAGGCCTATCGTTTACAGAGAGAACGATGAGTGATGCAAGTGACATCCTCTGACAATGATTGGCTATCTAATCTATTTAAAAAGCTAGTTTCTACCCGTTTCAAATTCAAAGCGTGCGTTTAGGTGATGAAGCATGCGTTTAATGCGTACTGATTATATAGAAAAAATCTGTCCTCGTGCTCGGCCGTTCATTTAACCGAAGCATGCATTTAATCGGATATTACTCTTTCCCGTATTTGATCAGAATAGAACTTTACCCTGAAAATAAGTATACCAATATGTAATAGTAACAGTATAAGTATGTGACAAAAATCTAGGAATGGGTTTGCTATTTGGGGGAGGTATATTTTCCCCAAATGCATTTGGTGCTCTTAAAAAGGCACTGAAAACATGGGCACCTGTAATGAAAAAACTTTTTTAAAAAGCCTATGACTTTCACGGAAATGGGCATCGGTCCTAAAATTATTTATGCATGCTAAAAATAGAAGAGAGGGGGGGGGGGGGGGGGGGGGGGGGGGGGGGGGGGGGGGGGGGGGGGGGGGGGGGGGGGGGGGGGGGGG
>JBCJKE010482768.1:0-13283 GCA_039654525.1 Melibe bucephala | reverse complement strand
ACTACTACTACTACTACTACTACTACTACTACTACTACTACTACTACTACTACTACTACTACTACTACCAATACTACCAATACCACTACCATTACTACTACCACTCCTACTCCAACTTCCCCTTAGTCGCCTCCTGCTACTGCTGCTGCTGCTATTGCTGATGCTACTGCTGCTACTTCTACCATACAGCTAAGGAGAATGCAATGATAAAGAAAATGAGGATGAGGAACATATGCGTTCTTATAATCAGTTTTGTTTCACAGATGACTTTGCAAATGACTTTCGACAAGCCTTGAAACTTCTCTTCACTCCAGAGTCCATGAGTAATTACAAAGAAGTCATACAGAAGTTAGTGTTTATTTGTTGTTTAAATTTTTATTTACAAAATCTTTTACTATTTATTTGACATTTATATATATATATATATAAATCGATATAGAATGTTGTAGATCTTGTTACAGCAAGTTTGGATAGAATGAAACCTCTGATTCAATGAGAAGATTATGCATCATAGTTTTCTCCCTATGTTTTTTCTTTCTGTTCCATCATTCATTATTAATGGGACTCTGGATGTAACTTGTTAAATTAGAGGTTTTTTATAGATACAGTGCATAATCATGCATTCAATAAGTATACAGACTGTTCTCATTACACAAAAATTACTCACTAATTAAACTATTCTTTATTGAGGCCTTCAAAGTATTCCCCAAATTCCAACGATCCTGAAGAGAATGTAACGCCTCTTGCAGCTCTCTAACATTCGCTATGTCAAGCACCCTCTGCAATTCTCTCTGAATGTCAACACTGCGTTCAAAACGCTGTTCTCTCAGTGCCATTTTAAGTCAGGAACAGGGAAAAGTCACATGGGGCTGGATCAGAGAGTATGGAGGATCATTGACTTTCATGTTCTTTGAGGCCAGAAATTGCTGAACTACTGATGCTGAGTGTGCAGGGGCGTTGTCGTGGTGTAAAAACCATCTCCTCGATGCTCAAAGCTGTGTTCGCTTTCTACTAACATCTTCTCTCCATAAAACATCTATGTAAAAGTGTTGGTTCACAGATTAGCCTTGAGGTACAAATTCTCAATGAACGATTTCATTACAGTCAAATTAAACAATAAGCATGGATTTCATTGTGCTATTTACCTGATAGGCCTTCTTTGGATGCCATGATCCTAGTGTCTCCAGGTTGTAGCTGTAAACCCAAGTCTCGTCACCTGTGATTATTGTCTCTAGAAACGAGTTGTCATTCTCACTGACATTCAATAAGCATTTGCAAATGTTTATCCGTTTCTGCTTTTGTTCAGCTGAGAGGAGCTGAGACACAAATTGTGCGGAAAGCTTCCTCATTCCAAGTGTCTCTAGGCTCTGTGAAAATGTGGTTGCAGTTTCCAACAGAAATCCCAACAGCATTGGTAATGTGAATAAACTTTTTGATGGCTTTCTTTGGGAGCAACATCACCAACCAAATGAATGTTTTCTATTGTTGCTACCGTTACAGTTCAGCTAGAGTGTGATTCATCCCGGTAATATTTTTGGTCGGCTTTGAACTTTGAAAAAAATTCAAAATACTGTGACCTCTCCTTAGCATTGTCTTCAAAGGCCATCTAAACCGTTTCAAAAGTTTCAACTGGTTTCTTACTGAATTTATAACAGAACTGAATGCACTCATATTGTTCTTCTAGATTGTCCATCTTTATCAAGCCAAATGATCAATATTAGAGACTTCAAAAACTCATAAATTATTGTACAAAATCAACTTACAAAAAGTTTTCAATTGAATCGCATAAGGGACCAAGAGTCTTGTTCTAAAAACCTTCACTAAATTTGGAGTTTTGAGTGGAGGTGAATTAAATTTTCAAAACATGTACACAAATTGATTACATCTTTCAAAATCAAGTGTTTATTGATTATATTCTATCAGTGCATCTGTGGTGGAACTAGTCTTGATACTTATTGTGTGCACCTCATACATTTTGTTACTGTCAAACTTTATTATACCCCTCAACTTCTATATGCCTCCCCATGGTATGAATCTTATAATATACAATAACACTGAAAGAGGCAACTCTTAGAATGTGAAAATTAGATTATCATGGTCAGACTTGCTTGTTCTGATTTTTCTAACGTTAGTATTTATTTCAATGTTACAACCCAGTTTTTGCAATAATAGAAAGAATGGCATGGAAACATTCAAGACCGATTTTTTAGAGAAAACCATGAGATAAGGGCATTTTTATTAAAGACTATGATTTTTATGGAAAAGAGTGAGATAAGGGTATTTTTAATGAAAAGCATGGCATATCTGCAAAAGGCATAGACTATCATTTGTAATGGTAAATGCAGGTAATAATGACTGGCTTCATTTCTTTTCAATATAATGTAGAACTTTTTCTAAAATCAATTTCTACGGACCCAAAGTCAGTGGTTTAAAAAGGTTTAACTGTATTGATACAATGTATTAGCAAACTTTTTCATGACATTTTCCACTTCACTGACTTTTTACATCCAGTTTTATAAATTAACAAAAAGTGTGATAAGAAAATATATTGCTTTGCATTCATAGAATGTTAATATAATATAGCCAATGCTCTTACTTTTTCTGATAATTCTCATTTATTTTCAGAATTTTAGAAAAGAAAATCTGTGATGTACAAAATTCGTAAGTTCATTTTGATATGTTTTTAAATTTTGATGAAGTTGAAGTAAAATTCAAGTAATATAATATTTTTTTTCATTTTATGCTGTTGTTGTTGGGTTTGTTGTATTTTTCTTTTTTTTGTGTGTGTTTTTTTGTTTGTTTTTTTTGTCAAGCTAAACATTTTCATCAATTGATCAAAGTAAATAAAAAAAAATCATGATGAGCTGAAGTTACCCCGTTCATATCCAATTCTGTTAAGAATGAAGCACCACTGTATTTATTATTTTCTGAAACATTTGACTGGTTTTGAATTTATGTTTACTTTGTGAATTGGGATGCAAGAATACAATACTATTGCAGCAGAAGTTTCTCTGATCTATACTTTATGAAAGGATTTTTTATGCTTATAAATTTATATGAGAATAGATAACTTCAGATAAAATCACAACATTTTATTGAAGTGGCTTTGCAAACAATGAACAATTTACTAATATATAATGCTGATCAAAAACTAGAATGTCATAAAACAGCAATTTTAATCATAATCAATATGGTGAGTTAGGAATGTATGCTTACCCTTTTCTGAGACCTTTTCAAGGTTGTCTTTTCAAAATGTCTAATTTTGTCATCTGTAATCTCTGATGAACTTCCAGTAACTCTAGTCTTAATGAATAATAAGTCAAATTGGGTGGGTAGGGGTGGAGAATTCCTTAATTCAGTTACATTATTAAATGTGGTGTACAAGGAAAAATTCCTTTACCTTGATGTTGCATTTTTTAACCCCAATTAAAATAAATTTACAAGATTTAGTCTGGTTCATAAATCATCTTCATGTTTTCAGATGATAGTCATAGGATAATGTTATGTGTCAGAATACATTTGAACCAATGATTTTATAAGCTCTGTCTACAAGCATTTTTTTTTTTCTTTTTTGAGTCACCTTATATAATAAAGGGTAGTACAGAATAGTGATCACAGTGGCTCAATGGTAGTGCTTTGGGCGCAATTTAAAGGTCATGGGTTCATGTCCCATTAGGGACACTGGTTTTACCCTTGGGCAAGGTTATTTACAAAAATTGCTTCTATTTTCAACCCTGCTCTTAGGGATGACACTAAGTTTTGATTGAGAAACCAAAAGACAAATTTCGAATGGGGGGCAATTTAATTTTTTTTTTTTTTTTTTTTTTTTTTTAACAGAGTGTAAAGATGTGTCCCAGATCAAGCTTTCTATTTCTATAATCTGAAAACCTGTCAATCTAATTCTTTAATAAATAAATGTCTTTTCCACAGATCTTCCATTTGCTTGTACAAACTCTTGAAGGAAATATTCATTGAGATGTGCCTAAGTATTTTCCTTGATTTAGATTTTTGTGAAAGTCAAGAAATTTCCCAATCAATTGTTGGTCTTGCTAGGACACACTGGCAGGGTAAGAAGACCACTTTTCACAGTAAATTTCCATGTTTTGTTATATTCTGTGAGTAAAAGACTCTTGTGTTAAGGATGATCTGAAATACAGTTTATTGATTTAGTTTGAAATAAATAGTAACAAATATACAAGAAGAGAAAAAAAAAAAAAGAACTTAACAAATGAGCTGTGGATTTCATCGTTAAAAGTCCGATGGCTGCACTTGGCTATATGTCAGTGTCATAATGAGTTCTCTGCTTTACATTACATTTTTTTTCTCATTATTTATTTTTATGTATCATTGCTTTGTCTGCAGGTATTGTAGCTGTGCCACTTGAAATTAAAATCCCAGGATTAGGCAAATCGTCTACTTACAGCAAAGCCATAGAAGCAAAGGTAGGATACTTTTGTTGAAAATAATAGAATGTACACTGTCAAGTCCTTGATTTCACTGTGTGGTCATAGTGGCTCAGTGTTAGTGCTTTTGATTCGCAACTGGAAGGTTGTGGGTTTGAGTCCCGTTGGAGGCATTGTGATTTAACCCTTAACAAGTTTATTTACACAAATTGCCTCCGTTTGTGGCTCTGCTCTTGCACCAGCTTGACAATTTTTTCTAAGGCATGTATTTTTTTTACACTTGAATTTTTTAAATGCAGATTCTTTCCACAAGAGAAAATCTATAATTTTTAAATTTTTATTGAAAGGATAAGCATCTGTATGATCTAAGATCTAACAATGGACCTATGGAATAGGTCCACTCATCCGTGGAAAAGGATGTTTGTGTAATAATAGATAATAAGCTGTGTTTTGAGAAGCATTTAACGGACAAAATTAACAAGGCTAACTTGATGCATTGTGTAAACAAATGGTTGTTCCGGTATTTAGACTTAAAGTCTTTTAAATGTTTGTACATCAGCCTTGTTAGATCTCATTTAGAATATGCAAATGTTGTATGGAACCCGTTTTTGAAAAAACACATTGAAATGATAGAAAATGTACAAAAGAGAGTGACAAAGTTAATATTGGGCCCAGAAAAAATCCAGAAAAGCTGGACAGATTTTAACTTCCAACCCTAATATATAGAAGAAGCAGATGAGATGTGATAGAGACACATAAGATAATCAGAGGTAGACATGATCAAGAGTTCTTAGACTTATTTAAGTTCCAAGGACATAGACATAGAACACCAGAGGATATAAATACAAATTATTTAAAGAAAGATGTAGATAAGAAGTTAGAAAAAGCTCTTTTTACAATAGAATCTGTAATATTTGGAACAGTCTATCAGAGCTGGTGGTATTGGCTGAGAATGTATGAAAATTTGAAAAAGAACTGAAAATACACTGGAAAAGTCAGGACTTGGTGAATCATCCAAGAATAATCAGAGATGGTAATCAAAGGCTAAAATATGAAGCAGATGATTTATTTTTTCTATTGTCTTTTATTTGGCTGACATGATTCTACAGAATTCTACCACTAGGTTTAACTGACTTACTATTACCTCTAGGATATGCCTAAAGGCCTTTACCTGGACATGAGCCATATCAGGAGTAGCTTCCATTTTAGTGAAGAGCACTAAATGTATAGCAATTGAGACCATGATATTGGTTAACTAGTCTATCATTTGAGGTTATGTGCACATTCCGTACACTGGTTACATCCATTACATATCATTGTATCTTTATCTTTTTGTCACTGCCTCCTGACAACATCAAACTGAGGTGTAGTTGACTGTATAATTCATTTTAAATGTTCATAAAGTTGTTAGGAAATATTGTGTTTGATTCTCAGAAACAGGGTTTTGAAAAGGATGCTTAAAAGTTATTATATCATGTTCTAGTACTGCTAAATTCGTTTAACTTAACTGATCCATTGTGTCTAAAAAAATTGAATTGTAAATGAGGGACAGTAAAATTTTAGCCCATTTGTAAAGATATGTGAAGATATTAATGATTTTTTTTGCATTTTGATTTCAAGACATTGAAGAAAACTTACTCTTCTACTTAAAATTACTTTAAATTTTGTAGCCGTCAGTAAATTACGATTATGACAATTCAAAACTTCTCTCTTCCATGCCAGAGTCGACTTATGGAAGCAATAGTTCGACAGAGGACAAAAGCAAAATCTGGTTTTCCTGACAAAATGAAAGAAATTCCTGCTTTAGATGACAATGCCATTAACAGTCATCTTTTATTGTTCACATCAGCTTTAGTGCCTAAAGTCTTATCATCAATATGTACCTCACTATGTATTGAGATTGGTCAACCCGATAAGGTTTGTAGATAAAAGGCATAAAATGCATGATCTTTGCTTTCATATTTTTTGTAGTTGAGATGTTATTTATCATAACTGCATTCTGAATTTTTGTTAGCTCAATTGATAGCTTAATTGTTAACTTAATGGATGGCTCTTTTAAAGATTTTCTCATATTTTCATAGATCAACGCTAAAGTTTACTGAAGGAAAATTGTGATCTGATTTTTGGAAATGGAAACTTAGACCATTATTGTCAGACTTTTAGGTGTATATGATGGGAAAGCCCAGGATTTGCTCTATATTGATGCAAAGTTAATTAAGATTAGCCGATTCATAAGAGAAATCATGATATAATTTGTACAGGAAAGAGTGGTGAACACATATTTTTTTAGAAAGACCCTCAAATTTCTTTGGTATGTTACCTTAAACTAGTATATATATATCCCATATATTCAGTTGTGTTACAACACACACAACATACACCATAAGGCTTATGTATTCTTGGTGCATAGTTGTGTGTTGTTGTTTTTTTTTATAGTGCATTAGGCCTACAGCTTTCAACATAATATTACATCATTAACTCACATAGGTCTAATCCCGCACATGTTTCGGCAAGCTCGATCTGTTGCCCTATGACATGGCACCTTGCAATCCTTTACACCCCTTGGTTTTCCGCAAAAGCTGCGACAAGTGCCATGAAACGCGTTGTTTAGTATTTTCTGAAAAGGGACTGGTATCGGTAATTGCCTGGTTGAAATCGATTATTTCATAGGAATTTTTTTTTTCACGGCAGTACTAATCGAGCCATATTACTAACTGAGCTGTTCACTCGTGAATCCTGTTTACTTTGAACACCACTCAATCATAGGAGGTCGTCATTGACATACTTTAGAGGGGTGTTTTTTTTTATAAACCTTATGATGATTTTATAATGCTCAAACAAGGATTTTTGAATAGAAATGCTGTATTTTGATGAATCATGTGAAATTATGCATTCAAAATAATTTTTACTGGATGCTAGATTTTCAAATTTTTTCAAAAACATTTTTTTCCAAAAAGTTTTGAAGATATTTTAATGATTTTTAAAATAAAAAATATGTCTCTTGTCACATTGGCTGTGTAAGTTTGATTAATGCATGTCCAAATGTTATTTTTTTGTCATTTTTTAAAATTACCCCAAAATGTCCAGATTCTAACGTTTGTAAATTTAAAAATAGCTGAGACCTAAGTGATTTAACGAGTTGTTCGTCCTTCGAGTTCAAAGATGATTATGGCATCAAATGCTTGTAGAGCTGTTACAATGAGTCCAGAGGTGTCTGGTGAGGCCATTCTGGGCAAGGAAGCTTCTCCTACATGCGGTGCAGAAGTGGGTCGAGGTTGTGTTGCTGTTGCTATGGGCTCTGACCTTTTACATCTGGTGTTTCTACTCTAAAGCAGGAGATGATGCTCTTCTGATGTTTTTGCACTTATCATGGTGGCAGTGCGCTGTAAGGTGATAGGCAGCAAGCATTTCCCTGGACAATGTATTTATTCCAAAGTTTTGGAGAGATGCCTTAAGGCTGTCCAGAAAGCATTTCTTTGGTCCTCCAGCTTTATGCTTTCCTTGAGCAAGTTCCCCTTAGAGCTGCAAAGTATGTGGCCTGGCCATCTCAACTGGGCCTTATGCATTATAGTGATGGTGTTGAGAAAACCTGCTATTGCAGGATTTCCATATCTTGAACTTTGTCCTGCCAGTGGATATTGAGAAGGCTATGGAGACGACCTAAGTGGAAGTTGTTGATCTGCTGCTCATGCTTTCTGCATGCCATTTATGTTTTGCAGTCATAGAGTAAGGTGGTGAGAATGACGACTTGATATACTTTCAACTTCGTTGAAAGGCTGATTCCTCTCCTCTTCCAGACTTTCTTCCTTAATCTCCTGGTGGCGCCTCTGGCTTTGGAGATTCCATAATTAATCCCAGCATCTATGATGGTGCTGTAGGAGAAAGTACTACCCAGGTAAGTGAAGGTCTCAACATCTTGGAGAATCTGCCATTCACAAGTAGCTGAGGCTTGTGGTACTGATTTCCTGGAGCAGGCGGATACATCACATTTGTCTTCTTTGTGCTGATGGTGAGACCATGGTTGTTATATAGGCAAAGGAAATTTTGTCCATTTCAAGTTGCATTTCTGGCTCATGACAGACGTCAAGGGCACAGTCCGCAGCAAAGAGAAAGTCTCTGATTCTGATAACAGTCTCTTTCACCTTTCTGACAGCCTGAAGTTGCCTATGGCGAAACAGCTTTCCATCAGACTTGTACCTGATGTTGCTGCCACGTTCACAGTCTCTGAAGATGTTGAAGAGCTGTTAAGAACTTCAAGCTGAACAGTGTCAGAGCAAGTACAGAGCCCTGCTTGATTCCATTAGTGACAAGGAAGGCTTGGGATGAATCACTACCATTGAGGACTTTGGGTGTCATTCTATCATGGAATTGCTGGACAGTTGCAATAACCTTGCTGGGGCAGCCAAACTTTCCTATGATTTCCCAAAGTCCATAGCTCATGGTGTTGAAGGCCTTGGTCAGATCAACAAGAGTCATGTAGAGGTCATGATGATGATCGATGCATTTTTCCTGCAGCTGATGTGTAGCAAAGATCATATCAGTTGTCCCTCATCCTGCGCAGAAGCTTCATTAGCTTTTGGGGGAAGAAACCTTCCTCCAGATGTGCCAGCAAATGGTTTAGGAGGACATGGGCCTGGATCTTACCAGCTATGAATAGGAGAGAGATTCTGTGTTGGTTGTCACATGACTGTTGATTTCCTTTCCGTTTGTAGATGTGCACAATAGTGGCATGTTTTAACTCTTGTGGTAGTTATTCTTGGCTCCATATGGATTGGTGGAGGCTATTAATAAGCTGGCTGAGAGTGGTGGATCCTCCTGACTTGTAGACTTCTGCAGAGATGGTGTCAGCACCTGGAGCTTTTCCAGTGGACATCTGTTTGATGGCTAAATGGCTAAGCTGACCTCAAGATCATGATTTGTCAGCACCAAGGGCAGCACCTAGTTGCGATGGCTTCATCATTGATCTGCGCTGGTCAGTTAAGCATGCTGTTAAAGTGTTCTGCCCATCTTTCCAGGATAATCTTCTTATTAGTCAAGATGGTGTGAATTATGAATGGCATGAGACAGTCACTGATGTTTCTGTTTCTCTTGTTTGGGAAATCAAGGGTTTCACACCTGAGCAATAAACTATGACTATCTCATATCTGTTATCATTTTGTGAGGTGAAGGTTTTTAATGAGTTTATTGAGCATGTATCTGTCAAAAAAGGGGGATGTTAAGCAGATTGGGTGGGATGTTAAAGGGGTCAATTTTAAAGGAAAGGTGACATTTCCTTGAAAAAGTGGGATTTCTTGAGAAGTCTGTAATATGTCTGCGTAGATAGTACTAGTACAATTCTTGGACCATACTATATGAAAATTTGCTGTAAGAGCAAGAATCTATCCTCGTTTAAAAATGATAAAACATTAAAATATTTTAGTCATTGTCCTTCCTATTGATCCTTAAAAAAGCATAAGGCTGCGTCATTGTAGTAGAAAATGATGCTTTGATAAGCTTACTTAACATTCTAAAAAATCATCTCTCCACAAGGACCATTTTTCTTTGTTCCAAGGGTGGTCATTGACGTAGGTTCTACTGTGTGTGTATAAATATACCAGTAATTATTTAAAGGGCATTTTACATTGTTTCTCAGATTTCATGGCAAGCTGAATCTGCCATGAATCCATCCTTTTTAGACAGTCTTCTGTTAGAAACTGAGAGATTGCATCCTCCTTTATTAGGGGGACGACGAATCGCCAGAAAGGTAGAATGTTTAATGAAAAGTTTGTTTTTTTTTATACATTGACATTCTTTATCAATTTTGCTTGAGAATGAACTTATGTTTGTGGTTGTTACAAATACAATTTTATCCCTCTTTGATGAATTGTTAGACATGAATTTGTACATTTCAAATGATGATGTGTAATATTTACAAGTGCAGCACTTAGATGAAAAGGCACTGATCATCTTAGTTTTTATTTCTTTCATTAAAGCTGTTTATATTATTCTATCTCACTCAAATTTTCAAGCTTATCTTAATTGGAACATTTTTTATTTTAATGAATTACTGATTTTATTTGCTTATATATTCTGAGCTGAGATCCATAAGAAAGATTTGAACATAAAGATTAAAATTGTAAGGAACTTTCTTCACTACTTTCAATTTTTTTTTGTCATTTTATTTATTTAATTCAAAAAAGAGAAAAGAGGGGAGGGGTTGTTGCTTCAATTATTTTCATCATTAACTTTATAACAAATGTTTCTTTTTTCTTTTTCAATAAGAATTGTGTTATTGATGGCTATGCCGTTCCCAAAGATCATGCTCTTGTTTACATGACTCGTCCAGCACAGAGGGATCCGTCAACATTTGACAATCCAGACATTTTTTCTCCGGAGAGATGGAAGGAAAGGTAAGGTCAAAATTCCTGAAATGAGATTTACATTATTGAATTATTACAAAAAAGTTATCTTTTCTCAATTAAAAAATTAATTAATTACAAATGGGTCTAAGTAGCATCTGGAAACTGACAAATTCTTTAAGAAGGCATGTTTAATGATCATAATACTTTTATTGAAAGCAAATAAAAAAAGAAGGATCTTGGAAATCAAATTATCAAATGTTTATTGTAATGTTTGTTTTGCATTGAAAACTTTAAGAAAGGGCAAGTTGTAATGGCAGGAACGAAATGATGAAGAAAGGTCTCTACTCAGCAATGTCTCTTAGTCCATAATATTCAGTTGGCTACCAGATCTTATATAAATAGATGGACTAAATACATTAAAACCCACAAGAAGTCTATTTGCTTGCTTTAAATTTACTGTTGAAAGTTAGCTCATCTCATCAGTTCGATAAAAAAAAACAAAACAAAATTCATTAAAAAAAGAAACACCCAACAAAAAACACTCTACCAACCCCCCCCCCCCTTTTTTTTTTTATACTTAAGTCTGATTGCAGGCTTGGATTCTTTTGTTGTTCTTGAAATATTGACAGTATATTGACAATATTGCAGGCCTGACATGAAAGACAATCTTTTTGTTTTTGGTATGGGAAGAAGGCATTGCATTGGTCAAGAGCTTGGGCTTCTTATGATAAAGGTATCCCATGAATATCAAATTTACCTGCTTTTTAGATTTTTCTTCTTTCCTTTATTTATCACTTGTCCTTCATTACCTTGATCATGATTGCCAATCATTTATGATGTCTGATATTTTTCTCATCCAGAGTATTGCTCTGCCAGTCTTACAACGACTTAAATTTTTTATTTTCAGATGACTCTCAAAAAACTGTTGGATCACTTTACTTGGGAAATTTGTGAAGAGCAGGACATGGCTTATAAACACATACCTGTTTTACGTCCGAAAATCAATTTAATGGCAAAGTTTATACCAAAATGACACTCATGTTTTTTAAACAGAAATTTATGCAACAGAAAGTGTCATAAATGCGTAAGGGCACAAATTGACGTATCAAGTATTCTTTCCTAAATTTGCCAATTTTTCCACCGCTCATCCAAAATTCAGGCTCCATACGAGCAAAGTATTTACATTTTTTCATCACATTAGTCTAGAAAAGAAGAAATTAGTCCTTCAGTGTTACATCTACTCAATCTTTAATTTTTTCTGCGAAGCATGAGCATGGTCATTTAAAAAAAAGTAAGAGAGAAAATAAAAACATTTGAAATGCAATGTTTGAAAAGAATAATAATAGTATCATGGAGGGAACATTGGAGGAATGATGACATATTAAAGGCTGTGGATGTTAAAGAGGCGAAAAGGAAAGCAAGAAATGCAGGATATAATTTGAAATGCAGCTCAGGAAGGCTTTTCCTGCTGGCACCAGAGGGGAAGATGTGCAGAAAGAAAAGTAAGGATAAGCCAAGATGGACTTGGATGGATGACATGATGGATTGTACTTGACCCACATTTGGTGAGATCAAGAGAATGGCAAAGGAAAAGACATGATTATGATTCGAAGCAAAAGCATCACATGATATATACATTCACCATGATCTCATCCTTACTTCTACAAATTTGCTTAAACACCCTGAGTTGCCAATTGTATGAGATAACTTCTTTATATTTTTTACACAATTTTTATTTGAAAATGTGATGCTTTTGAATTTTTACTAGGTAATCAAGATAACACCACTGCAAGGCTACTTAAATCTTAAATACATTTGAAAATGTGATGTTTTTGAATTTTTTCTAGATTATTAAGGCAACACCACTGAATAGCTACTTAAATCTTTACAATCTGAGACATTTTTCTTACAAAGTCTATTACATTCAAATGGACTCCAAATGTCTTTCAAAAGTAAATCTGCTCTTTTCCCCAGTTGTATTACACAGGGATTTTTATATTTTTGAATTTTTTTTTTTTTAAATCTCATTACAAAACCCATATTGGTAACCTATACAAGTATTTGTTAGATGGAGTGATTTACACATATGAATCTCAATATACTGCTATGTTTTAAATTACCATTGATGTGAAATATGCTTGTGAAGCACTTCTTTCATAATGCAAATGCATGTATATGTATTGTTCATGGACATTTTTTTAAATTGATAAAATGTAATTGTTCCCATGTAAACTATCTTTCATCACTATATAATACAGTAGTATCCGGTAAACACACACCAGATAAATGCACGCTTCAGATAAATGAACTGCCGGGCACTATAACCCATACTTTGAATTTGAAATTGACAAAAATTTGCTTTTTAAATGGTTCCAAAAGCCACTAATTACTTGTCAGAGGATGTCACTTACATCACTCAGTAAGAACTCTTGTCGTTCTCTGTGTAAGTGATAGGCCTAGGCCTATGCAATACACATGCACACTGATCATCAAGGGTGACACAGGGGGGGGGGGGAATGGAGGGATGGATGGGGGGGGG
>JBCJKE010482767.1:0-20360 GCA_039654525.1 Melibe bucephala | reverse complement strand
AGGGTTCGGATGTGTGTGTGTGTGTGTGTTTTTTTCTTCTTTGTTTGTTTTGTTTTCGTTTCTTGTTTTCTGTTTGTTGTTTTGCCAGTCGTGTTTGACGGAAGTGTGAGGGTTTTGTACAAAAGACAAATTTGGCTAATTTCAACATACGCCCACCAGGCCTGACAGTGTCATGTTATAAAATGCTGCATGGTCAATCAGTTTCCCCTTCACACACACACACACACACACACACACACACACACACACACACACACAAATAAACAAAACACAAAAAATGTCCTTGAATATTCTAGCCCACACTTAAAGATCACCTTCGAATAAATTTTACTGAGGCCAGCTGGAACATTTTTGAAATTCCTCACAGACAGTGGTCTTCAATTTCAAAATGCGAAATAATTACTTTTCGTATTCTTCTTAGTGAAATACCTATGCTCATCAATACTGTGTATTTATACATATATGTATATTATATGCATTTAAATTGGTTCAGTAGTTGATTTGTGATTCATATGGACACTCAATACATGTATTTCTTATGCATTTATATAGATTGAATTTTCCTTTTCAAGGACTAGTGAACTGGTTGTTTTTCTATCTACTGAATAATTTATTTTCTTTCCTTATCTGGGTTTTGTTTCTTGTGTGTGTGTGTGTGTGTGTGTGTGTGTGTGTGTGTGTGTGTGTGTGTGTGTGTGTGTGTGTATGTGTATGAGTGGGAGTGTTTTTGTGAGTACAAAATCCTTAATGGTAATCTATCTGATTTGGTGTCATATGGAGTGTTTGGCTTGGGTTATTCTTTTGTTATTGTTTTGGGTTTTATTATTATCATTATTAATTATTATTATTCTTGTTATTGTTATTATAATTCTTGTTATTGTTATTGTTGTTATTATTATTATTATTATTGTTATTATTATTATTATTATTATCATTATTATTATTATTATTATTATTATCATTATTGTTATTATCATTATGAAAGAGAAGACTTTTTTATACTTTACAATAAACTTGAAAATCTCTGTACAGCTCTAAAAAAGAATTTGTTACTCATACTCATAGATACTTAATGTATGAAAACAATCAAGTTTAAATTAATTTCAACAACAATAACATTCAGAGATCAACCACCACCATAAACAAAGATTGCAAAACAAAAATGAACAAAACTGGAAAGTGATGAAAACTATTCACATTGCTACTACTGCAGTTTTCTCAAGAATCATATGCATTGCTTGACCATTGAAATGTTCAACACATGAAGTTCATGCAACACTTAATTAGTTAATAATACTTATGAATATTACATTTGTGACACAATGCAACAAACACAGACACTGAAATTCCCATTTGCACAATGAAATGATAGAAACCAGATTCTAAATCTAAGTCTCTCTTTGGAATCTTCCTGCGCATAAATTATAATTCATCCAAGCTTTAAACATCAAAATACACAGTGCAGCATATATAATACCTCAAACATAGAAAATTAGAAAGACTTGGAACTCTTCCTATTGCCATTTTAAATTCTTTTTGTTTTTATTATAAATGTTTGCAACTTTTATCTCAAATATCAACATGGAAATAACCAACAACTTGATCAAAAATAAACAAAATATTATAATGTAAGTAAGGGCTGAATTGGTAAAAAAGCAAAGAACTAGTATAACATGTAGAGTGGACTGAACATCATTGACTTTAACCTCATGTGTAGACCAAAGTTAGGCCACGGTCTTAACAACTATAACAGGATAAACTACCATCAACAAACATTATACATCTATACATAATATTTGCTATCTGTATCCTGTTTACACTTACAATGTACAAAGTAGTACAAAGGACAAGCACAGGTTTTAGGCTAAGTTTATGAGCAACGTAATGCCCAGCAGTTATTGGAAACAGTTATGCCACAAAACCCTAATTGAATTTGAGATTTCTAAGCTACATAATATTAAACTAACCTACAATATTTCTTTCCAAAAAATTGTAAATCTAGACAGATGTTGCAAATGAGAGTGCAGCCAAACAAATCTTATTTGGAAAGGTCTGACATTTGGTTTAATAAAAAATTTACTCTTAAGTTAATTTATTTATCAATGAATAATATTTGCACTGAACAAAGTGAATAAACAAAGTGCCTTTGTTGTCCCTTCTTGCATCTGTCTCATAAATATCATTATGATTATTTGTTCCAATAAAAATCATATTTTTTCGATCTTGGTTGTTTCTACCATATTCATAAACAGCAGTTTCTTCTATTGACTGTTTGCCATTGTATTGATGTCACAACTTCCTAACTTTCAAATCTAAGTCATTTTGTCTTTTTATGTATATTTACATTTCTACTCCTTGAGTGAATTTTTATTTTATTTTATTTTGCTATGTTCCATTACATCTCTCTTCATTAATCACCAATTCCATCAAAATTCTGACTCAGTGTACAGTGCCCACTAAAGCATGTATCTCTGTAATGGACTAGGTGGCGTCACTGCAAATGCTTACAATGGGGTGTAGAGCGTTTTTGTGTAGATTGGTGAGCTAATCATCTGTTTAACAAGGTTCTATTTACCATAGACTGGCGTGTCCAGTTGATGCATTGCTTTATTTCCATTTATGACTTGAAATCTTCTTTGAACCTGGTCAGACAGCTAAAAAAAATTTAGACTAAGTGCAAGAATTGGATTAACGGTCCAAATAAATAGAAAAAGATTTTGAAAAAGATTGGTATTAGCTGGGAACTTGGAATAAATAGAGTTGGATTAAGGATGTTCCACTATGCCCCTATTTAAACCCCACCCCCCAAAAAAACCCAGATATCTTCATGCATCAAAACTATTTTGTAAACTTCTGTGAGCTGAAGCTAATATCTTTTTCTAGTGGTTATAGTTCTAATAAAGAGAGCAGCCAAAAGACGCATTGTGAATGCATGAGTCACATTACACACTTTTATGTCAAAATGGAAGTAGGAAAAACAGAAACATCTGTTTTGAATTTTTTTTAAACCTTGAAAACAAGTAAAATTATTGTTATTGTTATGAACATTTTAATATTCTTTGACCATACATTGAACATACAGTATCTGATATATTTCAGTGCACTATAGCACACAAGCATACTTAAAAATGCAGTACATTTTACATTATTTACAAATAAAAAACATCAATCAAAATGTGCGGAGATCAACTTCAAGTATTTCATTTTCATACAGCATTGCATTTTGACTCAGCACAATGAGGAGGAATAAGAAAATGTGAAGTATGCTGTGACTGTACCTCATTACCTGATTTTTTTTAGGATCATGAGTTGCTATTTTCGGGTTTTAACTGCCTACACTATGAGATAGCCTAGAATTGACAAACCAATTTAATGTCAAGTTAATTAACACTCACTGGCTGTCTTATTAAAAATTCACAAATTAAAAAGGAGCTTTCCACAAAATAATGATTTATTTTGGGAAATCATTTTCATTGATAGTAGGAGTGAGTTGTACATTTTTGCTCATGCCATAATCATATCAATTATCAATATTATCATCAAGCATATTTTATCCATAAGAGATCAATCTTCCAAAGGATATGACACATGGTTCAACAAAACTGCCAAATAACCTTTTACCAATGTTCACGCATGGAAACACCAAAGAAAATTATACACCATATCTCAAAGGAAGATTAACGAAGTTAGAAATGTAAGAGAATGACAAGTGAAAAATGACCAGTAGCTCAAATTAACAACATCTTCATCAAGACAGACTACACTGCAGTATGTATTGCCAAACATATACACAGAACTAAAATTCAACAATTCCTATTTGTGGAAAATTTTCTATTATATTACCTTAAGGTTGAAATAAGAATTTACTATTAATTTGTCATAATCAGTTCCATATATATATACAAACATTCATGCAGGTCCATAAAGATTGAAAAGAAATGGAAATGTGACAGTGACGATATTTTCATTTTAAAACATTTTTTACCTTTAAAAAGACAAACATTTCTTTTGTAAAATAAGTAAAAGCAACTCAACCAAAACATCAAATAATTTCAAGACAACTTTTCAAAAAGGATGACGAATTTAAAACATAAAGGTTTGGTTATGAAATTTTCAGTAACAAAGCATTGATCTTTTGACAAACAGTCTTGACTTCAAATACTAAAATGCATTTCTAAAACTTCTATGTAGGGAAGTCAAGAGTATAATATTTCTCATGTGGATTAAGGGAAAATTACTATGAATGGATGGCATTTATTATTATTTATTTAATATTTTATTATTGGAGCACCAAACAGTTATTTTGGATGATATATTTAGTTTGGAGCCAAAAGCAATTTAAATGTAATACAAAAGGGATACAAAATTAAAAATAGAACATATCAGCTCATTTCTGACAGTGGTCTGAAACCTGTGATAAATGATACTCCCAGAGATAGAACACTAACCATTCTTCAAAGATTTAGGCAAATTTGAATCAATACAACCAAATATAAAGTCATTCAAAATAACTGTATATAATCGACCACAGTTATTCTCAGTAGTCACTCACAGAATTCATTTTCATCTTAACCAGTAAAAACAATTTCAACATGCTCTGGTATAATTAACCTCAAAAAGGAAAAGGAAGTTCTAACAGAGGAAAAAAGTCACAGTGAATAGAAGTATTTAAAAAAAATATATATATATCACTGCGAAAAAAATAAACAGGAACTTTTCAAATCTTACAAAACACAACCATGTTCTCTCTCCCATTGCAATAATATTGAGCACTTCCACACCAACCACCATGTGGCCTACCATGACATTAGTCATAGCAATAAAACAATGTGTCAGTATAAAAAAATTGAACCTGAAATCAAACTGAAAACGAAAGATAAAAACTTTACACCACTAAATTTTTTAACTCACTTGCTACAGATCATGCAAGTCCCACTGTCCAATATTATGGGTTATGAACTCTTTGTGTGATCAACTTAGCGAATTTTTTCTGCCTATACTTTTCAGGCTTGTGTTGCATGTACTGTATCTTAGCATAGTACTATCATATATCGGTTACTTCAGAGTTTGGCGGAAGTCGATCGATAACTTTTTAATTCACAGCCGTTTAATAAACGTAAGTCGCCTGGTGCTTTTAATTTCACTTACGTCAACTCTTTCAAAACAAACGTAAACCATATCATCTAGAAAGCGTCCCCCAAGAACCAATGTCTTTGAACTTTTTCAAGATCTTGGAACTGAAAGTGATGATTCAACATATGACAACAGTGATCTAGACCCGAAATATTGTCCTGATAGGGAAAATGAGGACATTGACGACAGTGAGCCAGGCCCATGTGGGCTTGGTCTTGATTGTAAACCTACACCAGCAAAACGACTGAGGCCTGATCAAACTCAAACGTCTTCTACCGGCACTATAACTCCTTCCAGCAGGTCTAGAGACCACCTTCCAGTTGAAATCCAGCCTAGACCTAGATCTATTATTCACACAAGTGGGAATGATGTTGAGGAATCAGAGAGTAAGTCCAACTCAGGGCCCAAACCCCAACCTGAGAGTACTGAGTGTCCCTGAGGACCTGCCAAGTGACTGGTCGGAAAATTTAGTTGGAATTCCTGTCATTGTGCTGTTCACTGGCAAATCAGGTCTCAACAAAGATCTAGTAGACCTGGACAATGCGACTCCAATGCATTGGAGTGACTATAAATGAAATAAGAGGATTTCTTCTAATTCTTATTCACATGGGACTTGTCCATAAAGCCTCCATTGCCCATTACTAGACAAAAGACAAGTTCTGCACCACACCTTTCACAGCAAGAAACATGGCTTAGAATCGCTTCACTGCCTTTCTTCCAATGCTGTACTTCGCGACCAATGAGAAGGACTCTGGGACCAATGAACTTGGACCTCACACATTGTTCAAGGTCAGGGATGTCTGAGCACCTCTAAAGGAAATTCAAAGAGGTCTACATCCCTGAAAAAGAAATTTCCATTGATGATGCGATGTGCGCATGGCACGGAAAGCTCAAGTTTAAAGTTTACCTCTGAGACAAACCAACAAAACGGGGAATTAAGTCATCACCCGGCTACGTCCTTAGATTTGAAATCTATGCTGCCAAGCCAAACAAAAGCAACAGGCCAACTGATGTTGTCTTGAAGTTGGTGGAACCACTCTTGTACCAGGGATACCATCTATTCACTGACAATTACTACACCAGCCCTTTACTCTACCAGCAGCTAGTGGTCAGAGGAACATGTACAGGAACCGGGAGAACAGAGTTGACATACCAAAGATTTTGCCAACATGAAACTCACGCAAAAATCAAGGCCACCATTGTCTCTTCCAGGAATTTCAACAAAAAGACAAAACCAGCCGACAGTAGTGGTCCAGTAAACTAGAATCATGAGTGGTCTGGATCAAAATGATCAACAAAATGATCAACTGTTCGCCTACCTGCCTTTGGCATGATGGACATCAAAGTGAACAACAAAAATCTTCACACACACCTTTCCATCGTCCAGTCATCTATCATCTTCGACAAGATAAGAGCCCAAAAAGGCAAAAGCTAAGGCCTATCCCCTACCTTGTAAAACGCCTTGGCAATGAATTTGCAGCTGACTTCATGGATGCCAGGAGGGCTGCTCAAAATCGGGAAGCTCTCAGGCACTTCAATCGAGCGCTGTGTTCCATTGCCCGAAACTCCTGCCACCCACCGCTGCCAAGGCAAAGCCCAGGAGACAGTGCAAAGTTTGCTATGATAAACTTGAGGTCATGCAAGGCAATAGGAAAAGGGCCAAGGAGATATATAACTGGTGTTCAGTGTGCCAGATTCCATTATGTCTGGATTCATGCTTCGAGTCTTTTCACACTCGGACCAATTACATTACTGATCATTAGTTATTTATGACTCCAACGACATTTGTATAAATACAAACATTGATAAAAACAATACAAAACAAACAGGACTTGAAAAAAAAACAAAACAATCAATTTTAGTTTCAATTTCATTTTATTGGACTGTACGTCTTGGTCTAGAAATTTCCTGAAAAGTGGATTTATATTTACATGTCATTTAAAAAAATGTATATATATAAAAAAAACAACTATCCAAGATACATTTTTCTCCTTTTATGAGTGTATTGTACCAGTTTTGTTGTTACCTGTGTCTAAGGGTTATTGTCCATGTATATATGGACAAAAATGTTGTAATTTCCCTTAAAAAAAAAAAAACCCTCAGTATTGTACCACTGTAAAGTTGAGAAAACTCCAGAAGCAAGTGAGTTAAAAATGTGATCTGCAGTATTATCTTCTCGTCTGCCTGCCATACATAGCAGAAAGGTTGAAGTTTAATACAGGTCTGGTGTTCTTTCTCTTACATTTATTTCTAATTTGTTTCACACCTCATGCAAGAGTCAACATTCTTCGATTATAGACCTCAGTATTATTCATACCAGTCACTTCAAACTCACCAAGCCATTCATTACTACCATTTGCTGAAAATTTATATAAGAAATTCTATTAAGATGTTCAGGCATTGGTAAATGAACACTGTTTCAAACATATTTGTCCATTTCAACAGGAATAAATATCATAATACATCTCAATGTTTACATCTTGAGCTGGACCAAACCTGAGAAGCAGATTGCTATTCTAATGACTTGGATGTAAACAGTAGTGATCAGTATTGAGTTTTAAAAAATAAGCATCAATGTGGATATGCTTTACACTTAAAAAATGATTCAACAAAACTTTTCCTTTTCCAGAGAATTAAGTTTTTATACTTTCATACTGAAAGACAAGAATAGCGATAAATTAATCTGCAGACAATTGATTCAGTTTTGCAGATACATGGTCAGAATGATATGGTGAAAATATCGCTTGACTTTGGGGTGGGGGAGGGAATCATCGCTTGTTATCTTCTGCGTCCATGGCACAGGCTCCAAAAGCCCCATCCCAAATGTCGGTCTTCTGTTGCCTGTCTCGTCGCCTCTTCTCTGAATAAAATACAAAATTATACTCATTTCCTACTGAAAAAAACTTACTAAAGATATAATCTATCAAAACATCTTTATTATATACTGAACTCTTAATCTTGGAATGGAGGTATAGATGAGTAAATAATTTTGTAAAAAGAAAAAAATCAAGACTAAAGCACTTTGTAAGCAATAACTTTGAAAGCACATACACTTTGTAAGTAAATGGTAGTGGCACGGCGGTAATGCTTTGAACTTGCAACTGAAGGTTTGTCATTTTGAAGCCTATTCAGAACACTGTGATTTACCCGATGAGCAAGGTTTCTTACAAACAGCCTCCATTTAATTTGTGGTACCAATTTGCAGCTGACATTTAGTTTTTGGTTGTATATCAATTTTTGACAAAAAGACAATTTTCTCTCCATGAATGAATAGTGGCACTGTGATATTTTTTGTTTCATTTCATGTTCTCCATTCAAGAAAATGTCTTTCTCGTATTTAATTTTCAGTATATATTTTAAGAGCTTTGTTTCAAATACCTTTTGCTTCTTTCAGTTTTTTTCTCTCTTGCTCTCTAACTTCTTTTGGTACTTGAGGTGTCATTCCTAGGGCTCCAGCAACTAGTCTTCTTGCAGCAATTGAAGTAGTTTCAGGCCTTGCTTTGTATGGTTGAAGAAATTCTGTGAGTAAAAATAATAACGCATTTTTCTCATTTTATTTGTACTGCTGTGACTCCATATGAATTTTCTCTTTTTTAAACAGTCATTTCTGAAAAGTTTTGTGGGTTTTTTTAAAGTATTTAATTCTTAACTGTTATGAGCATATACAAATTTGTCCGAAGTGCTCTTTTGAACTTTGTTCTTTAACTCTTTTTACCTTGGAATCCATGTAAATAAACTCATTTGATATTTACTTTAGTTAAAAGAAACACTTGGTTCTGATTTTCACACTTCTTCTGAGTAAATATTTGGGTAAGATCAACTAATGTATGAGCCATCATTTTTTATAATGAGATTAGAATAAATTTCAGCCTAGAAGCCCTCCATATACATTTACTATCTTTATTTTTTTTAGTTGCTTTTCTTTGAAGAATAAGTCATCAGCCTCCCATCCCTTTCCCACCATCACCACTGGCAGAAAATAACGCAATACACCATAATTACCTGAACAATGTTTTGCTTTGCTTTGTCCCTTTTTTGATGCTTCTGATATTGATCGAACTTTGAGCATTGGGTGTCTCATGGCCAGGGCTTCATTTGCTTTTTGTCAAAACAACAAAAATTAAGAAAACCATAACAAATCAAAACAAAATCTTATTTTTACCTCAAGCAAGAAAGGTTATACATGTAGCTCTGATGTATGAGCAAAATTTGATGTATGAGCAAAATTTAACTTAAATCATGTTTAAATGCAACAGAAATCCTCAAAAGTATAATTTGAATGCTGGGAATTTTAAGCCTCCTAAAATCCAACCCCATCAGTGAGTGACAGATACATCACAACAGAAAGTGCCAAGAGAAAGTTGATATTACATTTTAAAGTGTAATGTCAAAATGCCACAACAAAACCAAAAGACGACAACACTCTCAAGTGACTGGTTATTTAACCCTGGCTGTAGATGTAAACATTTGTGACAAGACTTTTCAGAATTTCCTCTATGCATCAGAAGCTAAGTCTAATTTCTAGGACTGGAGTTTCCAAGATGCTGGCTAAAAAGCACTGCAAGGGTGTTATCTTAATTTTTGTTTTGCTCATAGAATCATGATGGTGAATGACCTTTTAAGTTTTTGTCACACCAAGATTGAGACAATACTTGGGTATCCTGTAAGGAAACCACAATGAACAATTCATAACAAAAGGCTAATTACATTGGCTTGAGGGGACAACCATCACCTACCAAGCGCGTCCCCAGGTTGCAGATAGGGGAACAGCCTTTAGATGTAAAGATTAGCTGCCAATAATGAATAAGCAGTCGTGGATAAAACTGGCATTAGTCATAGAGAGTGGGGTGGGACTGGAAGTGGGAATTCAGTCTTTAAAAAAATACTTTATATGCTGGGTGAAATGACTAGCAGGTGAATCGAGGTGCCTTAATAATCTCTCCCCTAGTAGACAGAACTCATTAGCTTGGTAAGGCAGCCTGTCTAACACCCATATCCCATTAAAAAAAAAACATGTTACAAAAACACAGAGGAGAGAAAAACATAACACTCATGTCTTGGGAGAAGATGGAGATCCTGAAAAGGATAGTATGATGTCCAAAGATCAAAGCCAAAAGGAATCCGGTAAGCGGATGTCTCCATCTTCAAACAAGGATCTCCGAATTAGTTCGTGGAACGTTAGGACCCTCTATGAGCCTGGAAAGACTGTTCAAGTAATAAAAGAAATGCAGATATATCGCCTGGACATACTGGGAATCAGCAAAACCCACTGGAGCCAAAACGGACAAGCTAAGATCAGAACAGGTTATACTGTATTCAGGATACAAGAATGGAAAGCACTGAGATGGAGTAGGACTGATTTTGAAGAAGACAGCTCAGAAAACACTCAGAGGATGGGAGGCACATGGAGCAAGGATACTTTTGGCCTCATTCACAACAAAGAAGAAAGAAATTAACATGAACATAATACAAGTCTATGCCCCAACGAATGAAACAACAGACGAAGACAAAGACAACATCTACAATAGACTGCAGGATGCATTTGATCAACTACCTAGCAAAGAAGTTAAAATCGTGATGGGTGACAAGAATGCCAAAAAAGGAAGTAACAACAGTTTTGGAAATGTAATACGAATTAGGAATGCACGGATTAGGAGAGATAAATGAAAATGAAGAAAGATTCATTGACTTTTGTGCCAACAACAGCATTGTGATGGGAGGAACACTATTCCCACACAAGGGGATTCACAAGGCCACATGGGTGTCACCAGATGGAAGAACTAAAAACCAGATTGACAACTTTGGTATATCCTGCAAATCTCAACACCCACTCAAAAATATGAGAGTAATGAGAGGAGCAGATGCAGCTTCTGACCATCACCTACTGTTAGCAATCGTCAGACTAAAGCCAAGAAAGTCCAAACTACTGAATGACTGCAAGAGGTGGAATCTCCTTCAAGATGGACAAAAGAAAAAATAATTTCAGTTAGCATTAAAAAACAGATATCAAATCCTACAAGACTTAGGGGGTACAGATATTGAGGAACATTGGAACAAAGTCAAAGAGACATTTGAAACAACTTGCAAGGAAGAACTCGGACCAAAAAACATGCAAAACCGAAGATTGGATTTCAAAAGAGTCCTTAAATAAGGTGCAGGAAAGAAAGGAATTAAAGGCAGCGATCAATAATAGCAGAACTAAAACAGAGAAGATGGCAGCACAAATAGAATATGAAAAGAAAAACAGAGAAGTCAAGAATGCTAAACAAAAAGATAATAATGCATATCTAGAACAGCAGAAAAAGCAACTGCAGATGGACAAGTGCGAATAGTACACCAAATTGCCAAGACCCTTTCAGGGAAACAAAGTAAGCCAGCAATACAAGTGAAGGACCTAAATGGTAAATCCATTTTTGACAGAAAAAGACAGATGAATAGATGGAGAACTCTCTTCAACCAGCTTTTAAACAGAAGATCCTCCAGATATTCTACCAGCAAGAAATGATTTGCCAATAAAAACTAGACCTCTTTCAAAGCAGGAAATAATGAAATCAATCTCTCAACTAAAATCATGGAAGGCAGCAGAACCAGATAACACTCCTCCAGAAGCTCTTAAAGCAGATATCCATACCACAGTTAATATATTGCATGGATTGTTTGAAAAGATCTGAAAAGATGACAAAATCCCAATTGAATGGAAAGAGGGTCATATTATTGAACTTCCAAAGAAAAGAAATCTTAATGACTGCAACACCTATCAGGGAATCAGCCCCCTTTCAATACCGGGGAAAGTTTTAAACAGACCAGAGTAATACTCAACAGAATCAAGGACATAACTAAGAGAACAATAGGCTGGATTCAGAGAGAACAGATCATTTGCAGATCAGATAGCTACATTGATGAAAAAGCTTTTGACTGCGTAGACCAACACCGGTATTGTGGAAATTGATGCACCACTATGGAATCCCGAGTAAGTTTGTCAACCTGGTGAAAAGTTCATATGAAGGAACAAATTGCAGAGTGTTCCATGATGGTCAACTATCTGAAACATTTGAAATCCATACAGGAGTCAGACAGCAATGCCTTCTTTCACGTTTCCTCTTTATCTTGGCAATTGATTGGATAATGAAAGAAAATGCTAGGGGTAGAAGAAATGGAATACAGTGGACACTATGGCAACAACCGGGGGACCTCATCCAGGAATAGATGCAGATCACCTTAACAAAGTCTCCAAAAAAAGCGGATTGAAGATACATGCTGGGAAATCTAAAATTCTGAAGGTAGGGAAAACAACCAGTAATGACATCACTTTAGAAAATACTCCATTAGAAAAAGTCAAGAAGTTCATATATTTAGGCAGTACAATAGACAAAAAAAAAAAAAGGAGGAACAGAGGCTGACATAAAAGCATGAATTTGGAAAGCAAGGCCGGCATTTACGCAATAACAGAAGGTGTTGAAGACAAACAAAGTTTCAATGTAGACAAAGATCAGACTCTTCATTTCAAATGTAAAATCCATCCTCATGTATGATTGCGAAACATGGAAAATCACCCGAAGCACCATAACCAAAATTCAAATTTTTGTCAATGGATCTTTGAGAAAAATGTTGAAGATCAAATGGGAGGACAAAATAAGAAATGAAGAAATATGGAAAAGAACCCAACAAACACCTATAGAAGAACAGTTAGGAAAATGGAAATGGAGATGGATAGGCCACACACTATGGAAACCACCAAGCAGTACAACAATATACACTCTACAATGGTACTCACAAAGTGCACGAAGACAGGGAAGACAGAGAGAGACATGGAGATGTGTGGAAAGAAAAAGAGGGAGAACATAAAAGACATGGTTGGAGATAGCGAAGATGTCGCAGGACAGAGAAAAAAGGACTCTTGTCTGTAGCCTATATCCTGATAGGGGTGATGGGCAATGATGATGATGATGATGATGATGATGATGATTACATTGGGTCCAATGCTAAGCTATTCAGAGTAACTCTGACCCAAAAGTTTCACTTCAAAGGGAACAATTTGACCATCCACCAAATAAATCCCACTGATTAATTTGGATAGTCATTCGGAATGTTTTTATTTTGCTCACTTCCACTTGGAAGATAAAAAAGATAGGATAAAAGACTTAAGATATGAAAGATAAATGACAATTTACCTGCTATGGAACTGGAAAACACACCCAGGGCATGAGTATCATCAACCCATTTGATATCAAACCCTCTTGAGCTGCAAAATGAGAAACATTACAAAAGGTGTTTGAAATTTCTCTTGTATTAACAAGTAATTCACAGAAAAATACAAAAATTCTTTAAAACATTGAAGCAGCTTTTAAGTAGACAGTTATCTTGGAACTAGCGTCATTGACATGCAAAAAAAACAACAACAAAAGGGAATAGAATCTTTTTCCTTTAGAAAAAATGGCATCCTAGATGGAGACTGCTGTATGACAAATGCATTTATAAAGTGTCTTTTGAGTATCTACATTGTGACTTACAAATGACAAAACATGTTCAATTACTTTTTTTTTTTAAGTAGAGAACAAGCAAATAGCTTATAATCTTAAAGAAAATGGATATATATTTCACTTACGAAAAGTCTCTAAAAGCAGTGATGAGATCATGTGTAGCAAGTTCGGATGAAAAGTCATAGATTTCAACTATGTGACCAAAAGCTGAAAGTGGAAAAGAATGTTTACAATAAGAGCAAACAATTTTGCAGATAAGTTGTGAACTAGCCATATAGCTTGCTCTTTTCAAGCCATGATAATTTGACATCTTGAAGGAGGAGCACTGTCTCATCATGTGAATAGCGTGAGATTAGGTTTAGTAAGTATTTGTCTATAAATCACAACTGTCTGAAATGTTTTTTGGTTTCTTGTTATACATGGATAAGTATATTCAATTTTAATAAGTCTGATAGACTTCAATCTTTCCTCATTTTCCTAGCTTTCTAACCTAAGTCAAATTTATTATTTTATATTTTATATATTATTAATTTATTAATGTTTCATATATTCTAAGAACAGATAGCTCAGTTTTGATTGTGTAATGTTCTTCTATACTAATTAAACCCTGTTGTAATTTACAATGGTTGTGATTAGTTAATTTATCATATTTTATACTATGCTGTGATCTGAATGTTAGATCAGAATTTAGATCAGAACATACCAGTAGTATCTGCTTTTCTATCCAATTGACACTCGAATTGAATAATTATATTACTATCATATATGTGTAAAGGTAAACAAATTTGGTTGAATAGTGCAAGGGGTATACGCCAAAAGGTGGGGAACTGCTATGTAGGGGTGAATGGAAAATTAATAGAGAGACAATGAACAAGTCTCCAGTGATTTGATGGAAGGGTGGTAGATTTTAAGTGTGAATTCTTCACTCAGTATGCCTCTATGGGCTGTGTTCCTAAGTATGATCTGCTAAATTCAGTGCCTTGTCAATGGTCAACACCACAAGAAATTGGCAACTCGTTCATTGAATGTATCAAGTGCTTTGTGACAGTAGTTTAAAGTTGCTCAACATTTTTAAAACTACATCTTTTATCTAAATCTACAATCAGTTCTAATGAAAGTCAATGCTTTTCATAACCTTGGTCTAGGTGTACATGACGATATTTAGCAGCCCAAGCACAAAAATTATAGAGATATTTTTAAGGAAAAGGCATAGGGATGAAAAATAAATGGTGAAAGTTCCAAATAAGCAATGGTGCAATGATTCCATAAACAGACTAGTAAGGAATATTGTAAAATCTGAATCGCTGAAAAGATATAATGGAAGAAGTTTACCAAAGGTACTGAGGACATAATATTGTAAATATAAGAACTTGATCATGTCTGGAGAAGAATCCATAAAACATTATGCTGACATTACATAAACACACTTATCTTTAGATTTGCCTATTTATCCAAATATTTATAAATATGTGGACAAATAGAACAAATAAGATAAGAAAGAAACAGTTTACCTCGCATATCTAAATCTGGCTCTTTAGGAGTGTAATTCAAGTAGTTGATTTTTGGTTTATCAATCTGAACTTTACCTACAAACTCTGTAAGCTGTGAAAGAAATAAAGTCAACAGAATGATATATCAAAATAGAGAAAATCATCTCACACTTACAAGTTAACATGAATGCTGCTTTCAAGACACAGGTTTGATGATACAGTTTTAATAATACTTAAATACTGAAACGCATTTATTATTTTATTGTCCCGAGTCCTGTGCATGATAAAATCATTCCATCATCACTATTATAATTGTTTTCTCATTATTTCTATATCATAATATTACACTTATTCAATTGAAAATTGGACTTATTATGCACGATTTGAAAACAATTTTGCACTGACAGTGCTACTAGTATGCCTTTCATATTTACAATGAGAAAAAAACCCTACAAAATGGCTTTGCAAGAAAACAGTGATTTAAATAAAAAAACAAACCTGGACAAACAACAAAAAACATACCCCCCCAAAACAAAACAAAACATTGCTTAAGTAACATTCTGTAAAGGGACAGTCTCAACTGACTGCATCTTATATCCATTGGAAGTTTTTGTGGGTTTCTTTTTAAATTTGTTGTCATGGGAATTATACACAAAATGATGAATGAAGTAAAAGCATGCATACCTCTTTCATGGATGTTTCATCTAAACACTCTCCATCATCATCAAACAGAACGTCCCATGAATCCTCATCATCTAAATTGTCACCCTGGCTCAAATCCCTTTCCTTTGTGGCTTCTTTGCTGTTTTTAAAGTTATCTTCATTTTTCACAGATTCCATTTTTTCTGCCACTTCTTTGTCTCCAGAATCTATTATCTGCTTGTGACTTAACTTAGAAAATGCTGAGTTCCTTTCATCCATGTCTGAAACAGGGCTTGAATTTAAAGTATCACACTTTCTATTGCATTCAACAATAGAGTTTTTTTCCTGAGCTTGCTGAGGTGATAAAGGCACTTCTTTATTAGAGAAATCAAAGTCATTTTCTTTAACACATTTGGGAGAAGGCAAGAAAGCAATCACAGCTGGGTCATAAAACTCAAATGTTAAAGGTGGAGCATTTTCACCAACCTTTTCATCAAAACTGGAGGTGTTGTTAGGGAGAGAAGCTATGTCAGTTTCAACTGTTAGAGGCTCCATTGCAGTTATCCCAGAGGAAGCAGAGGAAGGTTGATATTTTTCATGTGTATCATTGGAATTTGAATAATTGGAGTCATTGAAGGATGTGTCATCATCAGGTATTTCAGTATGAGGAAAACTAACAGGGTTTGAACTTTCAGACTGTGACTCAATGTCTTCATATTTATCAACTTTAATGTCAGAATTTTCACAATTAAGATTACCTTCAGACATACACGTATCCACTTCCTTTTCATCTTTATGTAAATTCTTTTCTTTTGAAATTTCTTTTTGTTTGTTTGATTTAGATTTCATGTCTGGTTTAGCAGCCCGTAAAGCTCTAGGAACATACACTTCTATTTCTGGTTTTCTTCTTCCTCGCCCACGACCTCTGGGTGCCTTCTGGTCAGCAGCTGGCGAGTCTTTCTTACCAGGCCTTGATTCACTTTCCTTCTTTTTCTTGCTTAAAACATCCCCATTGCATACATCATCAGAAAAATTATCTGCTGCATTTACACACATTGATTCTGAATCTCCAGCATCTTCCATTTCCTCAGTTTTGCTCTGACGTAAAGAGGGAGGAACATAAATGGGGGCTGCTTGCTTTTTACTCTTTGACCTGTGAACAGGTTGAGACACTCTAAGGTTAAGATGAATATATCATTTTAATATGGACTAATTGATGAAATATGTTATAAGAAAAATGTTAGCGTTTGACTTAATGAATTGATGGTAGCTACTTTAAAATGCAGCTATCAAGAAAAAAAATATTAAAAAACAATAATCTGGCACTGATCAACTTTGTAGATATGTGATGAGGTAGGAGATTATAGGTGGGTATGGGACATATGCTGAGAAAAAGATCTCAATGTACTGTGTCTCTGGGAGTCACACCGGAAGAGAGATGAGCAAATGGACAGCTCTTACTTAAACAATGAGATAAGATTGCATAGGATGGCCTTTGTAGGAAAGAGTAGGATGAAGGGCCAAACACAGATAAAACGGAACCTTTTTGGCATCAGATAATTTCAGTTTAGTGAGAATTTTGAAAGGGAAAACTATGCATCAAAATATTTAATTGCCGTTTGCCTATAAGACACCCAATTCAGTCCATTTAACATCATCTTACCCAGTTCTGTCCAAAAATTATAAATACAAAGCTTAATACCTTCACCTTGTTTTAGAGGTGGACATCTTGGTGAAGGTGTTCAGAAATGTATAAAGGGTTTGACAGCAAAAGACAATAAATGCATTTTTGGTTTATTGGTTTATGTGTGATTAGCAATTAATATTGTGGCATTTTGCAAAAAAAAAAAAAAAAAAAAAAAAAAAAAAAAAAAAAAAAAAAAAAAAAAAAAAAAAAAAAAAAAAAAAAAAAAAGCAGCATGTTTTTTATAACTTGATATTATAAGACATATTTGCATACAAAAATTGAAAAATGTTTTCCAGCTCAAATCAAAGATCTATTTCTATCACTAATCATAGAGAATCCAAAAATGGCTCTTAACATCCTTAAGTATACAGCTGCAAAGAAAAGTCAAGGCAAACACATTGAAAAATTTGTACCTGTCCATTATTTGAAGACTAATCTCTGATTTATTGCACAATTGATCATTTGAACAGCCAAAACTGTCAATCAGCTCTGATGCATCTGCAGTCCGCTTAGCCCAACGCTCTTTGTTTAGGCGCCGTGCCTCACGCTGCTTGACCCAATTAGCCACTCGCTCATTAGACGTCAAGTTGCTCCATTTACTTGATTTCTTAACATCAGACCGTGCATCTGGTGGTTTACTCAACAGTTCCCGCCCCTTTTCTCCCCTGCAAAACATATCAAAAGTAACAAAAGACAATGACTACAAACAAGAGAAAAGATATAAAAAAAAAAGTCCTAAACTGATATACATAAAAATGTCATTACATGGCTCTTCTAAAGGAAGAGAATGCTCAATAAATGCGTCAGGGTGTAAAAAACTCATGTTTTTTTGGATGTATCATTTCAGTGATTCTTCTGAAACAAAATAAAAATCATAAGTATGGTAATATACATTGAATAATAAAGCATTTTGAAAGATGATACATCACAAATTTCTAATCTCTTGCAATTGTGTATTACTTAATCCTATGATTTGAGAAATATAAATCCTCATCCAACATTTATGCGACAAATAAACCAAAATAAAAAATTTCTATTTCCATTCACTTTTTTTATCATATAGTAACAGAAGTAGGGTCAAAGAATAAGTCTTAACGGGCATTTGAACGTGACCATCATAAATTCTACAAACTGTCAGAACAAGTAAAGAATATATTATTAAGGGTGGACTAGGGCATAATCAAAAACAAATTGAAGACTATTTTAGCCAATTCAATGTTTCCATTGATTAGACCTAATTGTGTCAAGTTAAATAATCAGTTATGCCTTTTCTCTAAACCCTGGGAAAATTAAGAACTGAGAATAGAACAGGTTGCTGTTCTTTCTTCATATTGTAGACAGACTAGGCCCCTTCAGCACCACACCAGATTTAAACCCAATTAGACCTACACTTGATTAAATCTGAAGCCTTCAAATTGAAGCAATATCAAAATAACACTTGAAGCACAATTAATTTTCTGATAACTATTACAAGTGGAACTTCAAAAGAAATTCTACTATAAATATAATTAATAAATAAACCACATATCGTCCAGAACTGTCACTGTGTATTCCCATTGGAGCAAATGAGGACTGTATTATTTCCCTCAATATTGTTTGTGTATATGGCTGATGGTAAGGCGGATTGACTTTAACCCAATGCTGATGCTTGCAATTATGCCATTACATTTTAACTTCGGAAACAAAAGTAAGGTTTCTTGCGGTGTCTTATCTTACCTTTTGCAAGAGTCCTGAAAAGCTACAACTGTACGTCTGGAGTCTTGTACACCAATAGAAAAAGTAATCAACTCTGGAAAATCAGACTCCACTGTTTTGTGGATCAGCAAACGTTGATAACTACTCAGAGGTGGGAACAATAAGACCCTGTTAAAAGTAAAAGGGAAAATTGTCAAAATTTTGGTTTATTTCCGTTCCATTCTCTAGAAACTGTTCACCCAATCATTCAATTAATAAACCAATCAAAATAATTACAGCTGACTTCTTTTAATTGAATCTCATCTGGAGCAACAAATTCTGTGGCAATTTTACAAAAACTATTATAAAGGAGAGGTACCTGGGAAAACAGAAGAATATTTCCCCAACAGATGATATATATATACAAATGTATGAGGAAAATAGCAATAAAAACATTTCTTCTGACAGACCACACACATGAACCTAGGGATCTGTAGATATTTTATGCCAAAGACCATTTCATTGTATGTTGTATGCACTACAAAACAAGAGGCACCTGTGAACTTTTGTTTCATGATACACTGTAAATCATGCACGTCAAGACAAGACAAGACCCGATGCTATGGGTAGACTGGGCATTGTTAAGGCACTATCAGAGCTGCCAAACCCATACCATTAGAAAGTGTACAATCAATGAGCAAAAAGTGTACAATTTGGAAAAAAAAAAAAAGTACAATCCTAAATCTCTGTGATATTGTGGTAACACCACATTGCAGTCTCGCTCTATAATCTTACTTTTTGCATCAGTATAAAAATGTTACTGATTGGTCAAGGAGGCTGTAGTAGCTGACTCAGAAAACATAGCCCTTAAAAAATCTCAAGCACTGTCTGCAGCTACAAACAAGATGCTTCTCTCAATAAAGAATCTGGTAAAAGTGATCTAATGATAGTAGTATATTCCCCAAAACTATTAGGTTTCATAAAAGATGTCAATGAAGAAGTTAAGCCAGCAGCCTTTTCCAATGTTTCTCAGTGGTCAAATGTTCTTTAATGCCATACCTTTCACTAGCTCGAATTCTAAAATGTGACCTACATGCCTTGCAGAAAACAAATGTGTTCGTTAGACCATCACTCTCTCACAACTGCTGTCTATAGTCATCCCTCCATATCTAATCCTAGAGAGAGCGGGGGAGTGAGGGAGGGAGGGGGAGGGAGGGAGAGAGAGAGGGGGGGGGGGGAGAGAAAGAAAGAGAG
>JBCJKE010482657.1:0-13284 GCA_039654525.1 Melibe bucephala | reverse complement strand
CCCCCCCCCCCCCCCCCCCCCCCCCCCCCCCCCCCCCCCCCCCCCCCCCCCCCCCCCCCCCCCCCCCCCCTATTTTTTGTTTGTTTGTTGTTGTTTTTTGTTTTCTGTTTGCTTGTTTTTTCTGTTTTTGTTTTTGTTATTATTTTCTGCTTATGTTTGTTTTTTGTTTTTTTGTTTTTTGTTGTTTTGGGATTTTTGGGGGGATTTTTTAGGAGTGGGTGGAGGTGATAAAAGGAACTGGATAGAGTTGAAAGAGAAATACCACAAGAGAGAAACATCCTACAAACACCCTATGAATATATCACAAAGATGGCATTTGGATGTTCTTCTGATGAACTGAATCAAGAAATGAAGGCTAAAATTAAGGATTTTGCTGACTTTGCCCTTAAAAACAATGCTTGCTATTTATTTATGACTGCGATGGTGAGTGGATAAACTAAATGAAATGATGATTTTATCTTTTGTATTTATCAAAACAAATGGGATTTTAAGTGATGAAACGTGCCTATTTAAGTGACAATAGTGCATTATAGTGTATGTTATTGAGGAAGGTAGAGAAAGAGACAAAACTGAAGTCAACAGAATTGTCAGTATGCATTAGGCCAAAACAGTGGGACCTGTCCAGTTGGGATCCCCTTGATAATGATGGTGCCATTGTAAACCTAATAACAATGTAGTTACACAAATATACAAAATATTTCTATCTTATTGTTTCTCCTTGAAATTTTCAGGGAGCATTGACGTTTGGGATCTTCTTGACAAAACACATGAGCCAACCCTGACTCAGAGTGTGTCCCCAACTTCTATCAGTCAAATTTATCCTTACCAAGTTACCCGTAAGTTACTTATAAATTAAAAATGAGCGTTCTTAGCTTTCATAAGACCTGTTTCTCAAAAGTTATTGTTTTTGCCCTTTTTTTTCTTTGTTTTCATTGTTGTTTTCTGTCACATAAGCCTACTATTACTATGGATTTGTGTGTATCTCTTAGTGTGGTGTTAGTAGGTGTGTGTGTGTGTGTGTGTGTGTGTGTGTGTGTGTGTGTTTGCATCTGCACATGCTCCTCAACTTCTAGTTCTAACCTCATCATCCTCAACTTCATGTTTATTTATCTACTATACCTTGTACATTGTGTTCGTACGAAATTTACTATAAATTATAAAAAGAAAATGAGAGTGTAACTTCAAATCTACAGTATTGGACCTTTCCTTTAATCAACAGAAAAACAGCAACTGATTGCTGTGGGTGACACTTCAGGAACACTTCACATTCTCGAAATTCCTTGGAGCCTCAGACAGCCAACTGCATCAGAAGTGAGATCTCTAACACAAAAAAAGAAAAAGAAAAAAAAAGCAATTAATGTAGTCAAATAAGATAAGAAAAATTAATTGTAATATAGCATGTAATCATTTGTCAGATGGGATGATATATCTACAGTGCACACCACTTATATCGATATCTGCTATATCGACATTTCGCTTATGTCGACATGCTTTGGCTGATCCCTTTTTTCTTTCTCTTTATTGTTAGTAAATTAAATCCTCTATATTGACATGCTCCTCCCTCTCATTTCTCTTATATTATATCGACATGTCGATGATCAAACAAGCTAAGCAAGATGAGCCTGAAGGACACTTTAGACTAAGATTATGCTCACTAAATTTATACAGCTGATAGCTAGCTGTCAGTCAATGCGAGCCTGCACAAAGAGCAGGTAAAGATGGAGAGGAGGCATAAGGGAGTAGATCTATCCCTCCACTCAACGCATGCCACTTCTAGTTCTTGTTCCAGGCTGGTCAGAGTAGAGCAAGTGATGCCGACAGTCGCTTCTCATTCCCACTACCACGATCCACCCCCTTCCTTCCACCGTCGGCCACCTCATAACGGATAACATCTCACGGGAAGCCAAACGCCCTCCACCCCCTCCCTATGCATAGTATAGTAGTAAATGTATCAATACAATGACCTTCCCATCACCCCCTCCCTCCCATCTTCCTAACGGCTATCACCTTGCCAGAGGCCAAATGTCCCCCACCCTGTATAGCATCAATACAATGACGCTAGATCTTGTGCTGGAACTTCACTGGAAGGATTCAATACATTCAATACATATGCCATACGTATGTGTGTGTGTGTCTGTATGTGTGTGCATGTGTATGTGTGTGTGTGTCCTTTATGTGGCTTCTTTTATATGGACTTTCTCTTATATCAACATAAATCATCTGCACTGTAGCAGCTTTCTTTTTCTGCTTGTGCTGATGTTTATGACCTCATGAATGAGTTTTTTTTCTGTCTTTCTTTCCTCCATCCACCATCCATGGTTCCCTGAAGAATCGTCTTTGCATTTGCAGGGCAATTCAATCATGTCACATGCTTATACCATTTCCTTATCCTTTTCTTTTCTATTGTAAGTGGGTCATCATGAGGGCCAATTTATCACAGGAAGCTAATGCATTCCTGGTCAAAGAATCCTGAAAGTACTGGTGCATGGAGAAGTCTGATCTTATAATTTGTTGGAATGCTTTTATCTTTCAATATGATGTTTAGTTTGGGGAGTACAGTCACACTCAGTACTGTTGTCACAAGGAATGGGATGCCTTACCTAATAATAGCCCATATGTTTTTTAGGAGGGCTTTTTATTTGGACATGTTTTTTAAAAGTAAGACTTATCTTTTCATCCTGTGTGAGACAATTACGGTAATATCTTTACCATCACGAAGTTGGAAAAAATTATCTTATTCTTATGGGACACCCAATGTCTTAATATTAATATCAAAAGGGCCAGAGATATATCTTCTGATCTTGGTAAGGTAAAAAAAAAAAAATGGTTTAGAGAAGAGGGTTACATGACAAGTTAATTGTTAGGTCTAATTGTAAAGGACTGTTATATAACTCTGTACGGTCTTTTGCTAAGTCTTAACAATGATGTAAAAATAGCTAGTCTGTTGCTTGATGATTCAATTGATATAACGCTGTTGGTACAATAATAGGCAATAGGCTGAATGCTTACATGGAAGTCCTTATTTTAATGAGAGGACTGTAGAAAGTTAGGTTAGATGTGGATATGACATGTCAGGTGGAGGAAAATAAAAGATGTGGACATAACAAGAATGCTTTTTATAAAAATTGTACCTTCAAATATGTGTGTTTTTTCACAACATACATTGACACATACAAATTCCCGGAAAAACTACCGTACATTGTTTCGGAAAATTCTTCTTACATATTTTTCTTGTTGAATTTATTGTGGTCAGCTTATGCTACTTCTATGGGAAATATGTTAGTAATTAGACATAAACACAATTAACGCATCCTAACAGTGGCGAACAAATATTTGATTACATGTTCATTTTATTTCTTTTCAGTTAAATGGAGTTTCCAATTATTTTGAGAGAGAGGTGAAGAGGAGGGCTTTTGTTGTTGACAGATGGGATTTCCGTGAAAAGGAAAAGCGAGAATTAGAAGCTGATCTGAAGAGAAAATCTGGCGGGGTGAGTTATTCAGATCAAGTCCTTTTACTTCTACATACATCACAATATGAAGAAAAAAATGTGTATTCTTGATCTTAGACTTCAAACAAAGCAGATTATGTTCGGCTTCCCCTCAAACATCCTTTGCAGCAGTCTCTTCTTTTTTTTTTTTTTTTCGTTTCCTTTTAAAATTTTACATACACTTTTTGAAGAGAAAATTTTATGGATAATCATCCAAAAGTTATAAATGTTGGTTCCCTTGAAATCGAAATGTGAAATAAAACATTTGTTTTTCTTTCATTATTTCTCTTATTTCATTTAGTTGGCGGCTACAATGCAACTCCCAACTGAGGAAGAATATGAAGCAAGAGCTAGGATGGAGTACCAGGCCTATCTAGATGAAGAACATGCTTTCCTCAGGGAATTAGGTATTGTCCAAGATGATGAACCCCTTGCTGCATAGAGGAACACATTCTGTAATGGAAGAATGCTGAAGTATTTCGCAGTAGACTTTTGATTGGTGTCATTTTGAAAGTATCTGGAACTGAAAATATGACAGGCAGTTGATATCTAAATTAAAACCAGTGATACTATTTTGGATTTACAAAGAGTTATTTTGGCTTGTTGCCTTGATCATAAAAAACAGCCTACTTTTACTACCAGTTTTAACACAAACAAAAATGGCTTTGACTGTAAAAGTGACTTTCACGATGAATAAATTCAGTGTCTTACTATTCTCATATCACTTAAGAATTACAAGGATGGAATGTACCGAAACATTATTTTTCTTTGACTTCGTTTGTTCCAGTTCTAATTGTATTTGGTGAAGCTTTATGCTGTTTTGGAATTTAATATGTATATGAAAATATGAATATAAATCAATGCACCATTACTGGCAGTTAGTAACATGAAGAATACCAGAAATATTGTTATGGGCAGTTTATATTGTACTCTGGTATTTTCATATTTTATAATTGTTTGTATCATATGCCTTTATTATTATTTTTCATTATTATGTCAACATTCATAAATTGTGAAATATGCCATTTATTTTCATTTAAAAAAAAAAATATATATATATATTGAAAAATTATTATCATTCTAAACATGTCAAATGAGCACCTTGATCAACACTTTAAGTTAAGAAATATTAAGAACCATCAAATTTGAGGGTGATATTCCAAGAAAAAATATTTTGGAACATACATAATTACATATATTGTACTTTTTATTTCTACTCTTTCTTTCAGTTTTATAGTTTGGTATTCTCTGCATTTCATCATTTTATTTATTTTGTCAAATTAGTACTCTTACTGTTATAGTATTAATCTTGATGACTTGATGTTCTATGACTGACATTTATGACAATTGCTTTGATTTTAAAATAAATAAAAGATAAATTTCAATAAACCATGGATTTAGACATTTACCCTCATTTTTACATCTTCTTACCCACTCACATTAAATATCTCAGTGTAATATTGATATTTTGGGAAGGTCTTCATCTTCAGTAAGCACATGGAATTTTGTTCAAGGGTAAAGAAATTATCAGAATGTACAATGAATTGAAAATCAATGTGGGCTTAGAAAACAATGTAAGTTACCAGTACTGTTTATACCTACATTTCCTTTCCACACTTAAGAGTGGATAAGTCAAACAGGTTAAGCTCAAAATAATCATATCTGCCATCATAGACTTACTCCTCTCATAAAGTGCAGGTGCAAATTTTTCTAATTTACGCATTCCCTGCTGCATCTAATAGCGTATAATTTATAATTGGTAAAATTAAATTCTTACATTTCTAATATTGAGACTGAGACCCACAATGAGTGATATTTTACTAGTTTGCTTAGTTTAGTTATTGCTTTCACAGACCTATAGCCCTTTAAATGGTGTTTAATGCAAATTTTAAGGCAGTTTTCTTTGAGCTAATATAATATTTTAAAATAGAAGAGAAATACTTGTCATGTAACTTATTTTTCCTAATACTGGTACATGTATTCCAATGCAGTGACCTTTTCAGTTGAACTCATTTACAAATCTCCATAATCTACAGGACAAAGGTTGCAGAGCAATATTTGAATTACGTCAATAACGCAAACAATGCCCCTTTAGCTATATTATAGACCAGATACGAACTTAATCTCAGCCAGAGAGTACAATCCATCCACTCTTGAGGTTAAAAATCTGTTTGGGATGCTCAATAACATTCTCCTGTGTGCGGCCAAACCAAACAATTGATGAAAATATTGATGAAAAACCAATGAATTATCGATGGATGCTGTTATCACTGAAGAGAGAAAAGAGCCTTTACCTGAATCAGATGATGATAATGGAAAGGCCACCCCAACTGAATGAGTTTCAAGCTTGGAAGAAACTGCAATTATTTATTATTGAAACACTGAAGTTCTTTGCCCTGCAGCACACAGATGGTGGTACTTTTACATGGTCGCACGAACAGAACAAAAGTATGTGAAAGGATTTACAACAGGCAAAAACAGTCGACAATCAAAAGAGTTCTTCGTCAGCAAGCTAGAATCACTAACCAGCCCCCAATCTCTAGGAACAATTGACCTTGTTGTGTGGCTTTTCATTCTAGTTTGTTTTTTGGTTTTTTTTTAAAGTAATCTCACTTTATTTTTCCTTTATTTTTTGTATTAATCGGATACATTGTCTTTCTGTGATGGCAACATGATGTGGCGGTCCAGGTCTTGTCATTGTAAGTATAAGTATAAGCATGAATAAGAGCAATCTGCACTGTAACTGTAACTGATCAATGACCGGATTCCCTTTACTTTTAAATTATGTCAATGGAATAATTTAAGATCATGTTTTACCAAAAAAAAATGTTAAAAAAATATTTTTCTAAAACAATCACACTTTATGCCATTTCAAGGGCGAAAACTATAACAGTATAACGAACTGAAAGCAGCACTGGAAACTTGGCTGGCAAACATGAAACAAATGGATACATACTCCTGAGGTGTCTGAAAGAATAGATCTTATATTTCTTATAAATTAGTATCTTCAATGAACATATTCTGTAAAACAAGCATTTTTTGGGCAGAAGAAACGGCTCCCTGAAATTGTTATTTTGAGAAAAATAAAAGATAGAAATTGTGTTTTGATATGTTCCTCTTTTAATAGGAAATGACTTTTGAACTTTAAAATTTAATCAATAACCTTTCACTGCTTGGGTCATCAGATCTCATATAGTTTTGGCAATTCTCCTTATCCTTGTGTCTTTTCTAAGACTTTCTAAATTTGTCCTTGATATTAGTATTATTAGTTGAATTTTTAAGTCTCTTCAGGTTGTAATTCAATGTTATTGGGAGTGTCGTTGTCGGTCTTCCTTTTGGTTTTTATTTAAGTTATCGATGAATTAGAATAACACTGCTTTGTTTGCAGGGATTTCCGAATTATATTGTGTCCAAAAAGGCTTCATCTAGCTTGCAAGATTTGAATGGAAAAGGGAGTTTCTTATAAATAAATGAAATAAATGAGTCTCATATAAGGGTTTTCCTCACCAACTCATGATCTATGCTGATTGTATCCAGTATGGAATCCTCTTGAGATAAAGCTCCATGACCGAACAAAAATTGGTTTATCTCAATGGCTTAACTGGGGTTTATTTTAATTTAGAGTTAGAGAATCTAATTTTAACCTCAGGGCAAAGGGTCTACAAAAAACAAACAAAAAACACCCAAAATAAAAAACCTCAGTGTGCTGCCTCCTACAGTACTGTACAGTACATGCACATGTGCTGGATTAGGCTAGAATGAGATACCAGACCATTTTTTGCCTGCTGCGATACCCAGTCACCAGAGCCCGACGACCAGACATACCGTTTTTTTTTTCTTCTTTTATAAACAGATAGATATTATGTAAAGAAAGATAGCAAGATATACAGATTTATAAGTAGGTAGATAGGTATTAGGTAAGTAGGTAGGTAGGCAGGCAGGCAGGCAGACAGACAGATAAGACAGACAGATAGATGGATAGGTAGGTAGGTGGTTAGGTAGATATATAGAGAAATTAGAATTAGATATATACATGTAGATAAATGGAGAAAGATTCATAAATAGATAGATAGATAGGGCCACCCCTTGACAAGACAGATACGGTCATTTTCGGAAGAACATATTCAGCTGAAAAATTCTGATGCATGACATCTGGTTTTTGGTATACGTTTTTTTTTTTATTATCTTTGATTACTTATTCAACCAATGCTCATGATTTTGGACCAGAAGAATGTCTGGTACTACCGTTGGGTTTGGTGTTTGTGTTTTACCCTTAGAGGGAGTACTAGGAGTAGGATAGGTTTGCATGTCACTGTCACTGAGAACACTAGTGTGAACCCTTATAAATCAAGCACTATCTTTGGGCTTTGACACAGCCGAGCAAAGTGTTATGTAAATGATAAAAATAAAACAAAACAGTAGATATGCAGCATAACATTTAATAACAAGATGAAAAAAGTAAACAGAATTCATTGGGACAGGAAAACCTCACAAATGTTGGCTGGCCCTATGTGTACATCCACCGTACATGAAATGAATGAGAGAAAACAAAACATATACAGAAACTGTTCAACCTTTACTTCAAATTTCAAGTGACAAGTGACATGCAGACAAATATCATACATATACATACATACATACGTACATACATACATACAGAAACCTTCAGAGTACTTAGATTATAATACAAATTTGAGGCTACAATTACAATTACTATTACAATAGTTATATAATTAATGTTCGTTACAAAATTGTACATGAGGAAACATTTCATATTCGTTAGATGTCACTGCCATCGAAGTAGAAGGGTAGCTTTTTGGACAATGTTTAGTGAAAGTAAAAGTAAAAGGCAATCGTTTAAATGTTTAAAAATGTAAAAATTATAACATTTTTGCTAATGTCTTTACATTATATTCACATTCAAGTTAGCCATCCTAATAATAAACAATAACAATAAAAAAAAATTTAATTAAAAATTTGTAAAATGTTCATATAACTATAACAAATGTTTTGTAATATTTGGTAATTCATTAATTAGTACTTTAACAGACAGTGTGAAACAAAGGAAAAAGGAACAAAAACAAATGAACCACATACAAGCACAAATCTACACACATAAATGACCAGAAAATTTTGACCATTGCCATTATGCTGAATGGAGGAAGGAAAATCTACGCTAAGCATATTATTATATGAATTTATATAAAACAGAGTACATGATAAAGATTTTTTCCTTTGTATTAGTTCAGAAAGGGAAAGAGAAAAGAAAAAACAAACAGAAAAACAAAATAAAACAAAATACACACACACATATTTTTTTTTAATGTAATAACAGTAAAGAAAATATTGATTTAAAAAAAAGAAGAAGGAAGACATGATCTGAAGAACCTAGCCAGAGATTGATCCGATTATGATGACACTTTGCTAAGCAAATACTGGAGATGATACCAGTGAGCACAGAAGAAAAGATAGAAAGGTCAAACTTGCAAAGAGATTTAATTTTTTCAAAAGTTTGGCAAATAAAAGTGATGAATTATTATTCATATCTGTCACTAGTGTCACATTCAACAAGAGATTTCATCTGTCTCACCTTGGAAAAGGGGGCTTCAAAAGAAAAAAGTGGATTGTATTTCTGCCCATGAATAAGCAGAAAACTGAAAACAGCAAGTAATAATCATACATAAAATTATAATTCCTTCAGTTTTACATGCACAAATGTATTACTGTTCACTGAATTACCATATTATAAGGTATGACAACAATGATTTTAAGTGTTATGCTATATAGGAATATGAATATGAAATTGAAAGCTTTACACAATGGTGAGACACATCAAGCTTGCAGTATACAACTTCAGCAGCCAAATTTATGAATAACTGGAGGAATTGATGAGTAAATGAAGGATGAATGAAATATGATGGTTTTAACAAATACACGTGTAGTTGAAAAAATGAATGAATGTGTGAATGGAATGAATGAATTCATCAAGAGGTAAAGGATACAATTTTTCTTCACCATCATGAAACGGTTTTCTCAATATGAGTATACTTTATAACATGTAGCAAAAAGAAAAGTGTAGTCATTGATACAACTTATTTTTCAGTATTTGGATGGACTCAACTATTGTGTTGGGAATGAAGTTTACTCATTTAATTTAGGTCCTTTTGTTTCTTCCCTCCATTCCAAATGGGAATAAGGCTCTTTGAAAGAAAAAGTGAAGGGGGGATGAATCAAGAGTAATTTTCCCCAGCCATTCCCTAATTTCTCATAGAACAGTGCAGCCTACGTACAACTTTGGATACATTGAAATCCCATTTACAGCAACATCAAATGAGAGTCATTTTTTTGCTTGCCAACAATTAAAGTAAAGATTTCTTCAAATCAGCGGGTTAGAACTATCAACCAGTTCCTTACTTCTAAAAATGACCCTTTCGTGGTCAAAACTCAGTTAATGATTGACCTTGTTGCATGGCTTTGCACTCTTGTCTTTCTAAATATCTTCCTTTGTTTTCTCTTTCATTTTATGTTTTGATCAGATACATAAACTGTTGTTACAATGAAATAATATTGGCGGTCCCAGCCATGTCGCTTTAAGTGGACTGCACTGTACTCCTGTACTAGCAATGATTGACAAATAAAGACAGGTTTGGAATAGAACATAAAGGACATGTGAAGAAGTGAAGGGTATTTATGTGTTGAAGTGAATTGTAGATTAGGTTGAACATATTTTATTCCTTTTTCAGTTGGATTCTCTGCACAGCTGCCTACTGAAGGCAAGACTTGATTAAGTCGTCACAGGAGCTGCCTTAGTAGAGCTTTATCAATGAAATTTACAATACATTGTATCAACAAAATATCCATAACAGTGAATCACCATGACATTTTGTTATTTTTCTTTTCTTTCTTTTTTTTTTTAATTCAAGAGAAAAAAATTGAAAACACACCGGCTGATAAAATATTATCACACACATAATAAAAATTAAGTCTATATTAATTTAAATAAAAAGATGCATAAAGGTCTTGTTCCAACCAAAATAGTCATGTTTTAGGTATAATTGATGCATTTTTACCGACATATTTCATCAAATAAAAACACTCAAATTCACAAAACCGGTGCATTAATTGTGAAATTCATTGCTTTGGTATATAATTATATATGGTTTAATTTCTCAAACTAATAATCATTACATTGAAGTATGGACATTCAACAAAATGGTGCTATTGACTTTTATGTTATATTAGTTAGTGGTCATGAACAAGATAAAATTTGTTTTTAAACAATTAGACACAGAGCCATCTACCTTCAATTCAAATAAGTGATCTTTATTCAGAATGAAGAAAGAGAAAACCAGCAAGAGATGCAAAAGAAGTAAATGAATGGCAAAAAGCAGGCATAAAACCACCTCAGGACAAAAATATGTAGGATGGAAAGCATATGATTTCAAGACAATTATGAAAATAACAGAACATTTTGTGAACTGCACCTTGTACAATGAATTGAACTAACAGTTTTACTTGAATGCAGGTGAAATAAAATACAAATAATATTTCATTTAGAATTAAACGTGTGAGGGTAAAACTGAATTAGTAATACTAATACCATAAATTATGATATACACTCCACTTGACATAATGAATATTCCATTATTTGGGTTTGTTATTCTTTCACCAAGCTTCATCCATAATTAGAGTCATGAAAACTCCCTAAAACAGTATACTATTGCAGGAATTTTTAAAGTATTTATTAGGAGAAAGACATACCCTTCCAGGAAGTCAATCCCAAAACAAATTTTTTTTTTTTTTTTTTAAATTGCAATAATACTTTCTCATTACACTAAATGTTGCAACAAGGACAAGTGCAAGAACAATACTAATAACCATTAGGAATTATCATTACAAACCGATTTAGCATTGAGTCATATGCAACTTTGAGAGTTTTTATTTTAATAAAAATAATGAAGAGATGGCAACATTAGTATGATAATGGAATGACACAGTACATGGCTGACATGCTGGCTGGCAAGTGTATTATGCACTTGCACTCATCATTAGATATATAAATTTCTGCAAATAGTGAAAGGGGTATAAAGTAATAGACAAAAGTAAATTCTAACAAATCTGTAAAAATTTATTGTTAAACTATATGAGAAAAACAAAAGTGAATACTCTGAAGAATTTGAGCAAATATTTGGATGGGAAATTAATTGTCTTCTTTCTTGATTACGGTACCACTGAATATTGAATACGATTTTGCACACGTAAAAAGATATTTCCACAAAAACCATCATTCATCATCTAGAGCAGGTACTATATATAAATATATTTATTATTAATTAATATCCTTTTATTTTGACATATTTTCACTAAGAACAATTTTGTATGATACTATGAGTTAAAAGTTAAAAGCAGCAATGAGAAATACATTACATATACAATTGTTTTTACTAGCTTCCTGTCAAGTATAGAAGTGGTTATTCCTTTAACAAAGTTCAGTTAAAGGTATTTCTTCATAATATATAAAATAGACAAAAATATGGACATAACTTCTGATGACTCGCATAGAAGTAAATTGCTCCATATCTATATAAGCCAAATAAGAAAATGTTCATGTGTAAGTAATATAAAAAAAACTTGTTCATCAAAGTAATTCATTACTATTCCTGGCACTACAAAAGTTTTGATAACGTAAACCTTACTATATAAATAACAAATATATATTTATATATATTTTACATGCCATATTTTACTATCGTATGAGAATATTGGTAATTGTTTGTTGTTGTTTTTTTATCAGTTAAAAAAACAACAAACAAAAGCAAAAACAAAACAAAAACAAAACAGATTTGTGATTTGTTAAAAGCATGTTTGAAGTGTGTATTTTAAATAGAAAGGGAGTATCTAATCTACTTCTTTGTAGTTCAATGTAAATGGATGAAAATGTAAAACTGTAGAAAATTCTACCATTCCCACATAAATCGATCAAACAAATCAAATATCCATGGTGCAGATTCACATACTAAGATTTAAACAAAAGGCAAACAATATAGTAGTAATAGTAATAGTAGTAGTAGTAGTGGTAGTGGTAGTGGTAGTGGTAGTGGTAGTGGTAGTGGTAGTGGTAGTGGTAGTGGTAGTAGTAGTAGTAGTAGTAATAACAATAAAAACATTATTATTAAAGGATGGGGAAAAAGACTTACATATTTTACATAAATGAGAATCGAACAAATCTTTTTGACATTACAACCACTCATCAGTCACAGCAGCTTCACAAATTTTTTTAATAACACCTATTCAACAAAATCCCAAAATGCCACAATGACAGACATATATAAAAATTAATTTCACTGACGAAGAAAAAAATAAAATAAAACAAATAAGGAACCTGCTGATTAAAAATATATGCAGCAATTTTAAAAATGAAAAAAAAAAAAATGTTGGATTGTCAACAACAAAAAAATGAAAACAGTGCAATTTCACTTTACAAAGACCAAGAGTCTCAAATCTTCTCTATAATGTACTTATAAAAATTACAATATCAAATGAAACCTTTAGGTTGAAAGGTCTTTGTTCCCATAATGAGATAATGAAATACAACGTTACAAATGACTGAATACATTAATAACAAACAGTAGCCTTTGCCTAAATGTGACTTGAACAAACATTCAAACTGAGACTAAGATTTTTTTTTTTTTATCTGCAATTGTTGATTTGTTTTGTTTTGGTTTTTTTTTCCCCCGTTTGGAATGGATAGAAAAAAAAAAAAGAAAGATGAAGGCAGAGAATAGAAATGCAAC
>JBCJKE010482435.1:0-13292 GCA_039654525.1 Melibe bucephala | reverse complement strand
AACTGTTTGGATTTCAAGGCTAAGATTTTGTGAAAAGTTGGAGATCAACTTTATCTATCAAATTATAGAATAAAAATGTTTCGCGCCAAAATGAGAAAAATGTGTTTTGTCAGAGTACGGCAGTATTGTCTATATATGTCTATTAATTGCAACAAATGTATTTCATAGCATTGCATATGCATGTCTAGAAAGTTGTAACAGTAACAGTCTTTTCCAAATACAGTAGCTTACCAAAGTAATTATGCATTATATTTTTGTGTATACTTTTGACTTTGTAGATGTACTCAATGCCGTTTTGTGTGTATGCACTATATCGACATTACTTCATATTAATCATATGTATGCATAATTTATACATTATAGAGACCAGTGTTGTAAATATGTATATATATATACATATGTCCGTAAAGAGTCTAGTTAATATTTTTCTATTTATTTCATCTTTTTACTTCTTTCAGGAAATCCATATTATGAAGAAATTTGATACAGACTTTTATACAAAGAATTTGAGAGTTATTATTCTCGGATTCATTCGCCCAATGCGCAATTTTGATTCCCTTGGTATGGTACAATTTTTATAATGCCCTTTATTTCTTTTTCTTTTCTTATGTCTCTGCTTTTTTAACGGGAATTTTAATCATGTTAACATTGAAACACTGTTCTGTAGAAAAATATATGAAAGTCTGCATAGCTTTTATTGACAAAACATTTTTTTATTTATCGTATATCCTAAACATTATGTGATATAAGTGTAATAATAGGATTCAAGAAAAAAATGGAAGATGGTGACCAAGGAAAGAAAGAAATGCGTACATGCTAAAGCATGTGTGTCTGTGTGTTTGCTTGAATGAGGTGAGATTAAGAGAGGGGAAGAGAGATGTTACAATGTTACACTAGACAAGTGTATAATAGGAAGAGGGGAGAGCGACAAGGGGGTAAGGGGAAGGGTTTAAAAGGAAACCAGTCAGTCGGACCGACATGCTAAAAGCATGTATGTCTGTGTGTTTGCTTGAATGAGGTGAGATTAAGAGAGGGAAGAGAGATGCTACAATGTTACACTACACAGGTGGATAATAATAATAGGAAGAGGGGAGAGGGACTAGGGGAAGGGGGAAGGGTTAAAAACCGACATTCTAAAGCGTGTGTGTCTATGTGTTTGCTTGAATGAGGTGAGATTAAGAGAGGGGAAGAGATGTTACAATGTTACACAAGACAGGTGGATAATAGGAAAAGGGGAGAGCGACTAGGGGGCAGGGGGAAGGGGGGTGGGTTAAAAAGGAATCCAGTCAGTCGGACCGACAGATAGAAAAAAAAAGTGAGGTTTTGTTTTCATCCAGGACTTGTTTTGATTTCTCAACTAGTTTCATGGCTGCACATGATGAGAAAATGGTCTGTCTATTATCATTGTTATGTCAGATGACTGCCATTTTAATTTTGCGCCGACTGTTACAAATGGTAAAATTTGGTAAAATTTTGTAAAATAATCTTTCCCTTGACATTTTTATTTTAAAGCTTTTTGCAATTTCCTGCTATTGCTGTGACATATTTCTATAAAAGTTACAACCTTTTGTGTGCTGATTATTAAGTTGTTTTTTGTTGTTGTTTTGTTTATTTTTTCAATGCTTTTTTTAATTAAAAAAACCCCAACAATTATATTTGTGGTTTGTTTGTTTTTGGGGATTCTTTTTCTTGAGAGGCGGGTATTTTTTAGGGGTTTTGGGAGGGTTTGTTTATTTTTAAAAATTTTTATGGCTATGTGATTTTGATAATTTCCAGTAACAATGTTATTTTATATTTCTGAAAGATGCCACTCCTTTGGTGTTGATTATGCTTTACAAGTATAATTATTTTATTTTTCATCAGATGACTTGATCAGTGCAATCAACAAAGACATTCAGGAGGCTGAAAGACAGTTGTCAGTGCCAGAAAATATAACATATGAAAGCCACCCGTTTCTTTCACCACTAGATTCCATTGCAAAAGCATCAGTACCTGTCACTGTAACAGAATCGTTCCAGTCTCCCCAAAGATGCTCCAAAGATAAAAAGTCCACATTTGATTCATCAGAAGGTCCTTCAGACTTCATTTCAAATGGCCAGCATCCTTTGACTGGACCAAGAAACTGTGGCAATGATATATGTGTGGATGGAACGAATGCTCCCAGTAGAGTTCGGGAGAAAACAAGTGTAGTAAAATAGAATTCATGTTATTGCTCAAATTCAAGGAAAATTCCTACAGAGACCTTTGTTACTGTTTCCAAAGGAGAAAAGTCAGATTTATTGTGTAGCTGTTGTAGTCAGTTTTAGTCAGAAAAAGGCATTCAATCGTTTATTATATAATTTATTATTATGCTGTATAATTGTTAATTTGCTCACAGACATTTTGAAATGAAGTTGCACATCAAAGAAGAACGACATTATGCAAGCATGGCGGCCGCTGTCTATCATTAAAGCCTTGCTTGATGTCCTGTTAATTTTAAGTGGTGATTTTACATAGAAAAAGGAATTCCATTACTGGACCTTTAACTTTTAGGCTGAGACTACTGCACTGAACTGAAACCGGTAGTATTAGGGATTTATGTGTTATTTTATTTTTTAATAATATCATAGCCATCCATTAAAAATTTGTATTTATATTTCTTACAATAAAGTGTGCCTCTACTAGCATAGACATTTCAAATACAGACAGCTCAAGTTTGTTGCAATCATAATTAGTTTATAACCATTGAATTTTCTTTAGTCTCACTCAGTATAGTAGGCCTATAACTGGAGGCATAAAAATTATCTTTTTCAAAGTCTACTCCACATTTGTATTCAAATATGTCTAATAATAATAGATTATTTCAGTCAGTTTTGACAGGTAATTGCACATGATGCTATACATGAACCCTGTGCAGACAGATTCATTCAAAATGTCCAATTTAGAATCACTGTCGCCCAATCGTCTTTCAAGTCTGTTGTCACCTTCTCAGAGATTTCAAGTTACGTTGTACTTGTACTCATATGTGAATCGGATGAGTGGGACTTGATGCTTGACAGTTGGATCATGTCGAGTTACTATATATGCAAATATGAAGATTTTGTTTGTTGTAGAATACTAGAAATTCAGTTAGACTTAAGTGTACTATTACCCTTTATTATAATTACCACACAAGATTAGATAGGTACATGGATATATGTCCCTAAATATTGTATTAACTGTAGGCCAAATCGAAAAATTAACGGCCTTACCCTTTGTAGAGATGATAAGTTCTGGAACAGCTTAAAAGCCGATGAAAATGAATCAAAGTGAATGTAAGCCTGGCCAGTAAATGAACCAAGCAGTCCTAATACCTGGTGTTAGGGGCTAACTTGTTAAGTTCATCAATTAAAAGGGTCAGTTTCTCACTTGGGGGGCCTACCTAGGCTGTCCGTTAATGAAAAGGGGCATTTTGTTATTTAGGGGGCCTACCTTAACTTTCCTATAAAAATGTACCCGAATTCAAGAGTTTTAGATCTCTGTGCTTCAGTGCTGCATGCATGTAATAATAGTAATACATGTAATACATTTTTAGATTTTGAAAGTTGTCCTTACCAGGTCTTGCCTGTAACTATTGAATTGAATTTGGTGCAATACATCATTTCATCTGTTTGATTTATACTATATCCCTCATCATGAGGAATGTCCTTGGCCTTAAATTGTTAATATCATTTGCTGAAAGAATTTCTGTGATAAAAAATTGAAAATATTTATAGTATTTTATATGAATTGTATTTATGGCAGCATTTATTTTTCTAACATTATATTATATTCACGTTATTTCTAGTTGTGGCTCATATTGTAAATTCTGAACATGTGGAATTTTACTTTGGTTGTAAATTGCAAATTGTAAATTTAGATGTGGTCCTTGAAATGTTGAAGCTGTTAATTAATTGTTATGCCTACAGACCCAGACCAAAATGCCCCAATTACGTCAACTTTTAGTCAATTGCAACTTTATTTATTTATTTGTAGGAGTGTTTGTGTATGATTGAAATGGACGAAGAGACATATTTAGTCAAACCTCAGAGCGATGGTACCAGGTGCTTCCTAATTTTTTGTTTTGAATTTGTGTCAATATTGTTGAGATTTTCTATGTGTGTTTGTGACTGAGTTGATATTGAGTTCCTTGAAAATGATCTTGTCATTGTCAGGTTGCTAGAGTGATACATGTGCAAAATTCAAGTTGACAGCTGCTCTGTATGTTGCTCATGATTTAATATTACAGTAGACTGTTTGGGAGAGGTGGAGATTGGCTGTGTGGCAGTGAGAATGTTTGTTTGTGTGTGTGTGTGTGTGTGTGTGTGTAGACACAAGCATAATTCCTTGTTTCTTGCACCAGAACCAATATGAAGTGCCTTGAGATCAAGATCTATTTGCAGCTGAAAATGAAAATAAGTAATTGCTTTTCATGATTGAATTAAAACTCAGAAGAATGTTTTATATATATATATATATATATATATAAGATGTGTGGTGAATTCGAGAACAATAATAATAATAATAATAATAATAATAATAGTATTAATAGTAATAACAACAACAATATTTTTATCTCATTTCCTTTAAGAAAAAAAAAAGCGGTATTTTGCATTTTCCCTGTCAGATGAGTTTGTCTGGATATTTTGAAACCTGAAATAAACTTGAAGCCTTAATGGTTGAGGTTTGATGACTTACCTACTAGATCTAGATCTTATGGTGCTGTGTGGACAAAGCTGGTAGTAGATTTAACTTTGACTTATACTCCCTTCACTAGGAATTCCAGGACAATTGCACTAACGAATCTGATCCAGATCTAGATCTAGGCCTAGAAAATCCGGATCCAAATCCCTAGGTCTACATATCACTTCTTTTTCACTGCCAGTGCCTCTCTCTGATCATTTCTATCTTCCGCCCAAAGGTATACAGGAATCAATTACCACATCTAGTAATTGCTACTCAAAACAACAATGGTAAAGGTCTCCCAAAAATCCTCTTCATCAGTTTGTGTGTTTATGAATAACATTTTATCTAAATTGAATTAAAGTGAGTTGATCAATATATATGGATACATATTTTTGCCACAACATCTGGCACATATTTGATCACTCACTCATACTCATACTAGTGTGAAATTTTCAGTGTATGTCAAGTGATACGTTTTGATAACCTTGCAACGTCTTGTACTGAGCTGGATGTATAAAGGGTTTAAAAGTTAAATACTCTATACGGAAGAAATGGAGTGATTTCACTCAAATCTATTGTCACTGTCACTGATATCTAGATGTATTCTGTGTACCCTAATCAGATAGCATAGCATTACATACCAATATTATGCAGGTATATCGTCATTGTCACTGAAAAATCAAAATGTGTTTCACATGGGTAATTAGATTTGTGTAAGTTATTTAATCCTTCGTTTGTCTGAAGGTGCTTTTTTGTTTGTAATAATTTCGCTCTGATGAGTAAAATAAAACATCAGCCTGCATTTTCATTCAAGTATATTGTATTTTGTAGACTGTATATAAAGTATATTGTTGTACAGTATCAAAATGTTATGAGCATAATGCTACGCTCAGAATGATATGTTTTGTGTAAGAATGGTCCCATTCTATTCAGATCCATTAATGGTTGAATTTGTGTGAAGTTTCACCGTATGAACATAGGCTTTACCAGCTATATTATCATTTACCATATTAATAAATAATATATAATTTCTATCAGGAGTCTCCATCAACCAGAAAAAAGAAAAAAGAGCTATGCCACATTACAAATGTGCAAAATTTGCTGTCCACACTGTCAAGTTCTTACAGATGTGTAAATATAAATATATATCATAATTAACAAGTCACAATGTGTTTGTGTATAGTATGTTTTCATTTTGTTACCGAAAATGATCCAGCTCATGTCATTGTGATCTTAATCTAGATCTGAATAAAATTTATCTATTCTTTCTCTAGATTTTATTGTAATTCTAAATCACAAAATGTTGAACATGCTCCACATGAGCATTAAACGAAGCAAAACACTCAATAGTAAAACTTATATTAAACTTTGATTTGAGGAAAATGCTGATGCTTTTAAAAAAGATCTTTTGTCAGGAGAGGGGGAAGGGTTGTGGGAGTTGGCTTTTGTTTATCGTAATAAAGATAAGATTTAATGGAAAGTAAGCTCAGCCTTGCTTGGCTAATAGCAAGGAATGCCATATATATTAATAATTATATATATTCCCAGAACACCATCTTCTCTCTAGCATGTAATTTGTAATGCTCTTTATTTAATATTTGGTATGACCTTTATATCGAACAACACAGCCTTTCATTTACCTATTAAGATATTGGATGTCTTATTTATTTTGAAATTATTAATCCCACATCATCTAAGGCATAATGCAATTTGTTAATTAAATCAAAAGGTGATTTTCAGAGGTAATTATAAAGTCAATGTCTTGGTAATGTATGTAACTTATCAATCAAACCTTTTCAACTTACTTGCTTTGACTTTGATCATGAATCTGGAAACAGCTGCTGTTCCAAATTTCTTGATGTGCATGAAATGAGCTTCCATTATGTGCAGTCCCAATTGTACATTTTGAAATCACAAATCTACTGATATCCCCTGATTTATGTGGGAGAGAGAGCACTTTTAATAAATGTTGAAGAAGATTTTACTTTTACTTTTAAGTGCATAAAGTTTAAAGATTGATCACTTTAGCCATCACAGTATTTTGTTGGTTTGACAATAGTGCAAACACTTTGAGTTTGAACTTTGATCATAATAATAGGAGATAGACCTTCAGAAGGAGAAGGAGATACTCCATCTTCATTTTCATCAAGTGATGACAATTTCTTCTGATATGTCCTTCGTCTTTTCTAACAGTAAAGTATCTCAGAGCACATTTTCCAATTAATTTGGCTTGAACATTCCAATGATTGGAATTGTCTTGTGAAGAGTATTTTGTCACATGGACACACTCCGGAAATTTATATGCACCGTGACGTTTATCATAATAATACTTTTGCCTGTTTTTTGCTTGAAGATCTCATTCTCTGAGGCATAACCAATGTTTTCAAGGTTTCTCTTTTTTCTTCCAAAGCCATCTCTGCCAATCCTAGGCTTGTAATTGGTGTTGACCATTAGGCAAGTAGAGCAATGAATATGTCATCCAGACTGAGGATATCTCGGATTGTCATTACTGCTCTCTCTGTTTCACCATTTGCTTGAGGGTAATGAGGACTGATGACTGATGGGTTAGTGTTTCAAGTTCCAATTGTATGAAAAGTCTTTCGATTCAGGCAATTTAAATTGTGGTCCATTGTCTGACACCTTTTGAAATTTCATAATTGGAAAATATGTTCTTCAGTTTGTTTGTTACGAAATCAAGATGTGCTATACCTATGTACTTTGAGTGATAATCAAATGTCACAAGAATAGTTTGTCCTTTTAAAACTCACAGAGAACAGTCGCAATTGAAAAATTTTTGTCTGGCAGTAATGAAGAATCAAATGGCTTACATTTGCATGTTTGCAAGGGCCGCTTTTTGATGCAATGCTCACATTTTGATCTTTTGTCCTCAATGTCTCTGTTTATGCCTGGCCACCAAACGGATTGGTTTGCTCTTTCACGGCATTTTAACATTCCTTGATGAATATTTTCTAGAACTTCTTTTCCCATGCAGTGTGATGGTATGTCTATACACTGTCCTTTCAAGAGAAATCCATTGCTATTGTTGAGTTTATCTCTCATTTAAAAGAAAAATCTTGACGCTAGATTAATAATGTCCTTTTTGTAATCTGGTCAATCAGTCAATCATTGAGAAGATAGTGAATCATTATCATTTTCACACAAATGTCTCTTTGCAACGTTTCACAAATTTCTATCAATTTTCTGTTTCTGACTGATCATGATTTGACTGTTTTCAATCACATAATAATAATAATATGCTGTGTGCAAAGCAATATCATTTTTACCTGAACTTTTCATTGAACTTCTTGATTACATATCTGAAATTTAAATAATCATTTCTTCCCCTGGAAAATAAAGATCACAAATGTGAGTACACATTATCCTCATCAATAGTCTTTGATTTTGACATCTGATTGCGGTTTCAAGGAAGTCTTTCATTTTATGCAAAGGTGCTAATGGTTTGTGAAATGTCAGTAATGTGAATCCTTCCAGTCCAGTTAGGCTTCTGTCGAACGTTTCACATTCCCATGTCGCAGCAAGGCATTCTTTCTCTATTTGAGTGTATCGCTGTCCTGCTTTTTTTGTGTTCTTGATACAAGTACAATGGGTCTTGGACTTGTAATAATACTGCTCTCAATCCATATGAGCTGCTGTCAAATGAAATAACATTCTCATAGGTCTTGCTGGATCAAAATAAGCTAACAAAAAATATCTTTCCCGATGCTGAGGTAAATTGCTTTTTAAGCATCTCAAATACTTTTTCTTGAAGTGGATCCCATGGTCGGTGTGAATTCTCTTGCAATCTATGATAAGGTTTCAATTCCATCAAAGTTTAGGTAAATTTCTTCTGATAATTTATCATTCCAAGAAATCGCTTCAGCTTGTTAGACTGCTGGGGCTGCCATCGTAACAATAGCATCTACTTAGATTTATCTAGTTTAGTTTTATATCTTTATTAATCATGTGTCCAAGACATTTCAAATGACTCTTGAAATTGATTTTATTCATATTTTTGTGTATTTTTAATTTTAAGCCAACTTCTTACTTTAAGTCTGATTTCAAGTCTTTTCAAAGGTTTTTCTTGTTCCTCTTTTGATGATGAATGACAAATGATATCATACATGTAGATAACATGAATAACTTTGATATCATGAATCAGTTTTGTCATAATCCCTTGAATTTGAAAAATTTCAGGTGCAGAAGTAGAAGCGATCCCAAATGGCAGATGGGCGGAGTGGAATAAACTTTGCCAAAGAGACTTATGAAAGCAGTATTTTTTGCTGTCTCTGAACTCTCTGGGTCTAGAGGTATTTGTCAAAATTGGCTTGCACTTGCAGTGTCCTGTGTTGAACATACTCTTGAATCATTTATGTCATGAATTATATCATCAAGAATTGGTAAAATAAATCTTTCATGTTTTAGTGCTTTATTCAGTTTTTTTCAAATCAACACAATTTCCGACTTGTCCATTCAGTTTTAAAGCTGAAACAATCGGAGTTAGCCATTCTGTAGTTTACTCTACTTGTAATTGTAAGTTGTGTTTCTTTTTTGTTTCCTTCTTTCATTCTTTTGAGTTCATTTTCCCAACTTTTTTCATCCATGGACGAGGTATTCTTTTCGCTAATGGAACTGAGTGGGGTGTTTCCTTTTGGATAAATTTTACTGGTTCACATTTGATTTCTCCGAAAAATTGCTGTTATGTGTCATCCAAAATCCAAGTTTCTCTTGATGGCTTTTGATGTGGACCGACTGAGAAGACATTCTGTTTTTCCTGATAGTAAGTTACAATTACAATCATTTTTTATGGCGGTCGTCCATCAACCACCAACAGACCTGGACGCATGAATTTAAAATTGTGATTTGCTTGTAATTGTAATCTAGGACGGCCAATATCTTTCCACACCTTGTTTTATATGATGTATTTTCAACTCCAGTTAAAAGCAATGTGCCTGCCAAGTACAATTAAGTTTTGTACTCCACTGTGGTTCTTCATTGCCCCTTTTCATCGCTCCTATGAAATACCGCATTCTTTCACTTTTGTTGCATCAGTGACACTAGTGAGTTTCTGCTGCTGCTTTTGTGTGACACATCTTGCTAAAGTGGTTCACTTTTTTACATTTGGCATTTCTTTCCATATGCTGGACATTTCCCTCTTTCATGTGAACGACTTTTCCTGCATTTTCTGTCATTTTGATTTTGATGTTTTCTATATTGAACAGCAATAATAGTAATACTAGTAATAGTCCATCTTTTTCTTGTGTTTCGTTGGTGCATCTAAATCAAGATCAACATTTCCTTATTGCATTTCAGTTGACTTTTGATAAGTTCATGCTGTCTTGCTATTTGCACTGTATGTTCCAACGTCAGATCAGATTCCAGTTGTGACATGTGATACTTCTTTATCTGTACATCTCTGTACAAAGTTGTCTTATCGCTTCATCTTTATTGGGAAAGTCAGTATACCTTGCCAATTCATGCAAAGTCCTAACATATTGTTCTATTGATTCACTCTTCAGTTATTGGCATTGGTAGACCACGGCTCTTACATTCATGGATCACATTTCAGTTCTTTGAGGGGTAAAATGATTTGTGTATCTATCACTAACATGGAAAATATCAGTTCCGCCTTAGTATCCATGCCATAAATCAAGCTGTCAACCCCGGTGTGGCTGCTCTCCTCCTGAAGTTTTGTTGGTCACTGAATGAAAACGTAGGAAGCGTTGATGCCATTCCGACCGAAGATGGGGTTTATCAAATGTAGATTGTGGAGAGGGCTCGACGGACATTTTCCGTGAAAATATAATCAAAATCAATGAAAGAATGTGACATCTGCCACCATGACATATACAACCCTTTACTTGCAGCTTTTAGTAAGTCCAAGTTTCAAAAGACGCAATTATGCATTATAGTTGCAGTTATTATCATATTATAGCCCTATGTATTATTTACTTGTGCTGAAGATATTGCCGATTTATATAATAATTTGTACACTACTTTGAAGTGTGGAAAAAGATGCAACTTTAACTTTAAGATCTTTTTTGATAAACATATCAATCTTCATCTTCTTTTAAATTAATAAAGACAAGAAACTAAAGAAGTATACCAAATTTTTCTTGATTTTGATTGTTTCTTGTTAGATTTTCACTGTCTGTGACTGTGGCTGTGTATGTATGAATGCGAGTGTGTTGTTATTGTTATAGTAAGGCACTGTTACATAATGGGCCAATATTGTGTCGCTTACCATGATTCATTCATCCACAAAATACCATTTTAATGTGTTTTTATTGGTGAACTGTGTGTTTCTCCTACCAATACGAGTACTGAAGTAATTATCAGCAAACAAAAGAAACTGTTTGTTGTTGGTGGTGTCATTGTCATTTTCTTAGTTTTGTTGTTGTTCAGACAGCTTTTGTTTCAGTTTAGGGTCAGATTTTACAAAACAAAGACAAGAGACACACAATAGATTGAAGGAGGAAAAATATAGGGGAGAGAGAGAGAGACAGAGAGAGGAAAGGAGGGAGAGAAAGAGAGAGGGATGGATATATACGTTCAAACCATAGCGATACTATTGTAGACATTTGGACAAGAAAAAAATCTGATTTCATTTTTTTTATCAACACATGATGACATCACTGGTTATATAATCACATTCCAAAAATGATATCATATGATACAAATACACAATGAGTAAGTCAGTAAGACAAGACAAGACAAGACGCAAGGATATTGGTACATGAAAGCCTATGTATATAACAAACAATCGACCAGTAGCACTAGTAGCAGTATATTTTATATGAATGTTTAATTAATAAAAAAAAACAACAATTGCTTGCTTATTTGACTTGCTGACTGGATAAACCCTTCTCTGCCTCCATCCCCTCCCTTCACAGTTGTTGGCTGTGCAGGCTGCATCGTGAGCTCTGTGTCCCATCAGGTACTGTAGTCAGGGACTGGCTTTGCTTCCCTATGTCATGAGGTCGACTTCGCCTGGTCCATGGTGTAAACTCCAAGGGGACCCAAGTGTCCATCCCCGTCGCAGCGGTCATGCAAACAGTACCTCCAGTGGCCATCCCTGGTTGTCTTTTAACTTCCATGTCTGTTGGAGACAAAGGCAAAAAATAGAAATAAAATATATTATAGTTTTTTTTCTTCTTTAAATTTAAAATGCCTACCCACTATTGAAAACTGTCCTAGAGGAACTCGCATCTCTTTTAAAATTTAAGACATTTTATTATCTTTATCATTAGTACATGTACTAGTACTATCCACCCCTCCCCCCCTTTTAAACAAAAACAGTAGAATTAAAAAGAGTTGCATATGCAAACACCCCCACCCCACCCCCTTTCCAACTGTAAAACAGAACATGACACCAAGAAGGAAGCAAAGAGCAAAACATTTTTGTTATTGTATTATCTTTACATAGTGCAAAGTGATCTGAGCAGATTGCAGAAAAAAGAGAGCGTACCATCGCTAGTACATAGATAAGGGTAATGAGACAGGCAATAATAAGAAGGCAGTCAGAGGACTAGATTGGCGGGAAATTTCATGACCGGATCTAGTGCATTTATTTTATTAAAATAAAACAAAAAACAAAACAAAAAACAACTCACTTTTGACATCTGGTGCAACCGCCACAGTTAGCACAACACTTGCAGTAGCAGATTTTGGCAACGCCTCCCATGCATCATGGATAGCATCAAGATGGTGGTGACCTGTGTCATCAATTCCACTTCCGGGCCTGTTGACTGTAAAGTCGTGTTAGCTCAGCTGGGTCTCCCCGTAGACACTTCCGTTGATAAAGCATCAATCAATAGCGGAATAATACCGCCAACACATGTTGGAGTTTTGGCACGCACGGTGATGGTCAGTCGATGGCAGAATATCAAACTGTGCATTTGAGTTTGAGGAACGCATAACCTACGCATGTGCAGAACAGTCCTCCATGAGAACGACGTTTAGGGGCCAGCCATTATATAATTATGGACCATTGTTATCCTTGACCTCCCTGTGAAAAAAAGTCGTTGGCCATCCAATATTTCTTGTGTGTCTATGGAAAGTACAGGATGCCTGCTGGGGAGTGTGAGGTCAATAGGTGTAATCCATGCAGAGGTTGCACCAAGGATGAGGTGTTAGAGTAGGCATGCCAGGGTTGTCGAATGTATTGCCGCCACGAAGGAGTTCATCGCTTTGAGGAGAGAGGTGAGGAGTCAGAGGAGGGTTTCTTGATTTCGTCGACCAGTCCCAGGGTGTCCACCTCTAGCTTCAAGGGTGTCACTGTCATCGCAAAGTTGAATGACGTTGGCAACGATGAATTGAAGCAAGGAAGAAATACGGGAGTAAAGACACCCACCCCCCTCCATTAACTCATTAACCTCCACCCCACCCTAAAAAAAAGGAAAAGAAAAGTAAAGAAAAGAAAAAAAAAATGATAAGACAACCAAACTAACACCCCATCCCCCCAACAAAAAACAAAAACAAAACAAAGCCTGAACAAAAATCAAACAAAACACACACAAAAAGCCTGAACAAAAAAGAATAAGAAACAACCCCCGCAAAAAAAAAAGCAACAAAAAGCAAAAGAAAAAAAAAAGAAACTCATAAACAACCAA
>JBCJKE010482324.1:2500-13293 GCA_039654525.1 Melibe bucephala | reverse complement strand
TTGGGAGGGGGGTGGTGGTGAAAGGGATGGGGGAGACAGCTGTAAAATAAAATCTTTTCTGAATCTTGTTTGTGATAGCAACTTGGATCAGCAAAGAATCACGACTGTAATGCCCTGTCTTCTCATCTCTACTGGCCCTCTTGTCAAGTTCCTCCCAACTCTCCCTACTCAATTCACTAGCTATTCCAAGCCATTGCATTCAAGTACATGACTGAAACTAGGAGGTCACTGTCCTGTACGTCTGGAGTCAAAGGGATATCATTGGTCCTCCACTATCAGGTACACATAGGCACACACACACACACACACACACACCCACCCACACATACACACACACAAACACATACACACACACATACACACACACACATAGGCATACACACACACACACACACACACACACCCATATGCAAATTGTCAAAAGGAAGATTATTTTCCATGATCTGTCCAAGCAATGGGAATTTCATAATTAAGGCCTTGTGCAGGGTAATATCACAATTAACTTGAGGAGTGTGTGAATTATAACCAGTATTCACTGTCACTCAACATCTACTACTCCTCCTCCACCTCTCTTAAAAAAACAAAACAAAACAAAAACGAAAAAAAAAAGGACCCAATCGTCATTTACTCCACAGCGAATCCACATGTTTCTTCTACAGCACAGGTAAGCTTGGACAGGAATTTGTCAAAATGTTCATAAGGCGGGATGTCTAGACGGTTGAAGCTGGAAATAAAAATTTAAAAATTTTTAAAAAGGAGCAAGATTAAGATTAAGTCGAATGAAATAAATAAATGCCTTGATGATCTCAAGGTTTTGCAGTTGATACCAAAAAAAAAATTCTTTTAAATAAACGATACAAGTACAATATGCCCTGCCTAACAAATTTGCAGGCAATTTATCGAAATTTTTCCTTTAAAAAATTGATGATGAGAAACTGACATATAAATTGATCAAGTCTTAAGAAAAACGCATGGATACTCTTTTCAATACCCAAAAAGGTAAAGATGGCATTTATATAGCGCTTTCCCCCGCAGGTTGCAAGCTCAAAGCACTTAAAGACATTTTACCCCCCAGCAGGCCTTTTCATTCCAGCACCTCCTCAGCTCTCTGGAGAGCATACAGCAGAGCTACCTGTTTGGGCGCATCATGCTAACAAACTGACAAGATCTTTCACTGCCTATAGCTGGATACTCATTCAAATGAGGTAAGCGGAGTAAAGTGTCTTACCTAAGGACACAACGCCAATGAACAGTTTGTTGTTTTTTTTTGGAGCAGACACCCAAGCCGTCACCCATCTGGACAGTGACCATGGTCAACACTGCTTGACTCAACTCATTGTCCAGTTGTGCTCACCACTGAGCCACCGACGCCTCTCACAGTACTAAACAGGGTACGGTACTAAACAGATTTAGCATGCCTGGAGACCAGCAGTGGGCTGGGTGCTATGTGCTTGAACTAAGCGTCTAAGGTTTGGTAAACAATGAGTTAAGTAAAAGTGCGGAAACTCACCATGTGTGGGCTTTAGGCAGATTGTCAGTGTTGATGTCGACTTGATGGATGGTAAATAGACGAGGACCAGCCGCCCCAGTAGAGCCTGCGTAGGGAGAGAGATTGTGAATGGAATTATTTTTCAAGGTTCAAAAACTCTACCAAAACAAAGAGGACGGTCTGCATCCAGTAACTAATAAATTGTTTTAAAATAAATAAATAAATAAATAAAACCCCAAAAAACAAAAACCCAAATGAACACAAAAATCAACATAAAAACAAACAAAAAACCCCCGTAACAAAAACAAACATTTCCCAAGAAATCAAGAGGAGCCATTCATTTTTATGCAGTATCAATTGTTGTTCATCCAAACAATTTTTAAAACAGAATGTTCAATTTTTTAAAATTCTGACTCTTTTCCCAACTTCCCTTACATTTTCTTATTTTTGACTTTCCAATCCTGCAGGACACCCTTAAGATAATAATTTTCATTTTAGTTTAAAGAAGCAGCACATGGGCTCCACCATAATTTTGACAATGTTCCTATATTAAGATGCTAAACACTTCTATCACAGATATCCAAAAAAGAATTCACGCATTAATAAATTTGTGCTAAATCTATTTTTAAAAATACTTAATTGTCACATAATAATGACCGTATTATTCTGAAGATTCAGTTTAAAGTATTTAGAAAATTGTGCATTAAATAAACACTCAATAAAAACATCTCATACAATTTAATTAAAAAAAATTATTTTCGAATTGCAGGTAGGTAAAGAATATGAGAAAACCATTCAAGAAGCATTGAAGTGAATAATGAGACTAAACCAGAAGTTGAAACTTGCCTTGTAAAGCCTTGAACCCTTGGAGAGGAACTCTTGAGCTACCAGTGACAAACTGAAGCAGACGAGCCCTCATCTCATCATCAAAATTATCTACGGCTCTCCAAAACCAACGTACAATATTGGATTCCATGGTGCAATGCTTGAGCCTTGTATGTTTCTTCCAGTCATCTAAGTCGATTTTGCCTAAGCCACCTATCATTAGCTGTGAAAAAAATGTTGCAGAAAAACTGTAGATGTATTTTCATACACGTAGTATATAAATATCACATCCTTCACAAAAAGTATCTGGATATTCCCTTTAATTTTAATAATGAATAATCTTTAACAAAATTTTCCACTTTTAACATCTAAGAAAGAACCAAGTCATAAATAGAAAAGTTATGTGAAATGAGCCATTAATACTGAAGGTGCATAAACTTAAATAAAAAGTAAGACTTATCAAACCCTCCAGATTTTTTTTTGTTTTTTTTGTTGAGAAAATAATAGATAACGATTGAACAGAAAGAACAATTGCAATTAATAATTAAATTTAAGAAATTTGTAAAATACATCTGAACAATGAGCTTAGTTTAAAATCAATGTGCTGTTACCTCTAACTCCCTTTCATCAAATGGACGCAATAAGTTCTGGGGTATGATTTCATTGAAACCTTTCTGGAGGGCTAGAAACTGTGCTTCAATTCCTCTCATAAAACGCCATTGGACATACAATCTGAATTGAAAAATAGAATAAGTATCTGTTGTAGTCTTGTTCCGATAAATCCACATCCCAATAAAAACACAACTTAAAATTAATATCACATAAGGAAAATAAACAACTTTCCTAAACAAAATAGCAATAATGACATTTTTACAGTGAAAAGTGTCCTATACAATGACTTATCCTCTTGTCTTATGTCTTTGGAGACATCTCTAGCTCTCCATTGGACTCAGTTTTTGGACATTCCTCTCAAGTTCTCTCAGTGATATGCATGCCAACATTCTTAACTTCTGCCTTAGTGTTTCTACTTCTACCCCATGTGTGCGTGGGTTGCCCCACTTTGGGTTTCCTAGTTGGTTACACTCTAGGCTTTGTCATGTGATATTTGTTTGAGGCTTCTTTCAAGGTATGACCAATGCAACCCCATTTTCTTTTTCTGATTTGGATCATAATTGGGGTTTGTTCTGTGCATCTCCACAAGCCTTCATTTTGGTATTGTCTGGGGTCATCAGATGTTTAGCACAAATTTTCTGTACAGCACTGTTCTTATGAAAGAAATGTATGAATTGCAATCGAAAGGCTTGAGTGAGACTACTGACTTCAAGATTATTTTTTGTGGACACAATAACTGGACTAGAGGAAGAAGAAGACATCTGGATCTGATTTTTCATGTCTTTAACAACAAACTTTAATCCCAACCGTGAAAAAGTTTTAATTCCCACAAAATAACAAAATAACAAAAAACTTACTTCACATATTCCTTTTTGTTATCCTCAGTGAGTCTAATATCTTTCCCTCCAGGTTTGAGTTCATGCTCTTGCATCTGACCAAATGAATTATGTTCCACAGAAAAAGTGTGGTCTAGCACATTCTCTATGTCATTTTCCCTAGAAGAAGAAGAAAGAAGAAAAATGAAAATATAAATAAAATGTCCTCAACCAAATTAATATAATGACTTTTAAAATCGGCTCCAAGGCAAAAACATAAATAAGGTGATCTTTTGTGAAACATGAAAAGATTTCTTAAATTTAAATAATATGATGTCCTCTCTACAGGATTTCCTAAAAATGAACATAAAATTATTTTGGCTGCATAAACAAAACCGTTGATAGAGTATTGAACAATTCAAAGGACTTACTCCCTTAAAGTCCAAATAAAGGATAAAAATCATAATAATATATAAAGACTGTTTTGAAGACTGAACATAATCCTGTTAATTTCCTACATAGGCATAAAAAAATCTTTTGGCATGAACATAGCATTTCACACAATCATGTTCACACATTCATCTAGATTAGTGTACAAATAGGCTAAAATACAGTGCTTATACACTGCACAACAATCAGAAATTTACTACTGAAAATATTTAAGCATCTTGTTACATAAATATATAAACATTCTTTTTACTTAGTCAAAACGTCAAGTAAATTTAATCCTCAAATATCAACAGAAGTAATCCAAATCAATCATGAAATTTCCAAGAGTTTAAAGAAAAATGTAAAAGAAAAAAGGAATGTTTTCCATTGTCTTGAAGGTATTCTCCTGATCAGCGAATAATCAAAAGTAATGGCTGAATCCAAGCCGAGAACATCTCCACCTTTGGTCAAAACAGAGGCATCTTCCATCATCTGGACTATTTATGGCCAGAATTTTAACAATGGGAAGCTATTCCAAGCGCAGAACATTTGACACATCCTAGGAATTGTAAGAGCATCAAATTTCTCGCTGCTTCTGTGGTCCCAACAGCAAATTTCCACCCGGATGTGCCTTGGGAAAAAGAAAAGAAGGACATGCACACTTCTAACACTCGGCTCTTCTCAAGGACCAGAGGACTTACAGCATCCAGCACAGACTTCGATGTAGGTGGGGGTCCACAGCCTCCAGGTCATCCAGAGTGACCGACTTGCCCAACAGCTGTTTGTAGAAGGGCATGGTGAAGCCGCCGTCCAGGTAGTGACCATGGAAGATGGCCATGCCTATCACACGGCCCACAAAGTGGAAATAGGAAAGGTGTTCCTGCAAACAGACATTATGAAGAAAATGTTATCGTGTGCTGCTGTTTTGTTTTGTTTTAGGGGTTTGTAGTTGTTGTATCTTTTTGGTTCTTTGGGGTTTTTTGGAGGGGTTGTTTTTTTTTCCTTTTTTTCTTTTTTCTCATTTAGGCTTTGCCCATGACATTAGGTTGCCACAGTAGATCATTTGTCTTTATTGTCCTTCTCTGTCATGTCGCTGAGCATCATACATATATGACTTTCATTGTACTCTCAGATTTATGGCATTGTTTTAAGGTCCCTTGGGTATTCGTCTCTTTGCTTCCTCTTTTCTTTGTTCATTTTCCGACGCATTTTTCACTCCTTCTCTACAAGATCCCAAACCACATTAAAAACCCTCCCTCAATTTACAAGTTTGATTCTTTAGATATTTTATAATCCTACATCAAACACTAGCACCATGAACCAAATATTTTGCCTGCACAAAAACAACATACACCTATGATCATAATCACCCCACAAACCCAAATTTAAAGACTACACCTACAGGATTGATGCCTGAATCAGGATTAATCTGTAGGGTATAAATATCATCTCTGGAGTACTGGAACAGTCCATAGTAGGGATTCAACATCTCATGGGACAACAGGTAAAACCACTCCCTGAAAAACACAAAGGTGTATATGGTTTTATTTACTTCATTCCTATGTCATCATTTCTGCGAAAGCTCATATCAATCGGATCAAATAAATCTTTTAACCTCAAACTTCGTTCCAAGTATTTCCTCAAATGTCATTTACTTACTATAGAATCTATCAGATTTCTTGATATCATATTAATTAGAACGATTTATTAAAGTCACTATAAATCACTCTCTACAGTCTTTTGATGATTCATTTTAATTTCACTGAGAAAACAAAACTTCATATTATGATTCCTTGTTGTTCAAGAGAGGCAATGCCTTAAATTATGGATGAAATTTTGACATAAATAATAAAGGAATTTATACTGTGCCACTCAAAAAGTTCCGGTACACAGAAAATGTAAATTTGATAATCTTTTTTTTTTTTTACGTCTCATCTTAAAAGGTAAAGACATGATGTGCATATAATTAACCACATTTTATAGACATTTCAGGTGACTCTGGAAACTAACATAACCTCTAACTGTTTCATGGACAAATTTTTTGTGGTTGTGAACATGAATTTAAGTGACTATGTATTAACAGATATACATTGATATTATAAATTGAGCATAAAAACTAAATGATTTACCTTGCAACACCACCATAATCCAAGCCTTCCTCAGCTCTGAACTTGACCATCAATCTCTTTCGTAAATCTTTAGATCTCATCTTCATCACTTGTCTGTAGGAGTCCTGGATAAAGAAAACAAAGTTTCAAAATTTATCTATATGCTCTCTATGTCCAAAGCTTATCTGCTGCTTTTGAAAATATAATACCAACCCCCCCCCAAAAAAAAAAAAACACACACACAAAGAGCTTGAAAGCTTAATGAATGTATATAATCTCAATTAATTTTTACATGAAATGCTTTTACTTCTACAAATGCAGCCACAAAAGCAACTGACAAGAAACTTCACAACATCTAAATATGTAGAAACAACTTCCATGATTCTTTCTCATGTACGGAGCTTCAAACAGTTAAAAGAAAAAGTGGCAGTTCCTTAAAAATAACAGATTTAAAACCAAGGATATTTTAAGGCACTTTAAAAACTTTTTTTTTTTTTTCAGGTAAAGTTAAACCCCTGGATCCCCATATCCCACTGAGATCCAAATGTATCAGTAACAAGAATAAATTGGACCCCTCTAACTCTAGTGAAACGTGAATTATTGGGATGACAGCAGTGGGTTGTGGAACATAAGCTAATTATTTTCATTCTTATAGCTATCGCATTAGGACTAATCTCTTTACATAACATACACCAAAAAAAAAAAAAAAAAAAGAGAAGAGAAAAGAAAAGAAAGAAAGAAAGCAAGCTTGAATGTTGGCTTAGCGGAATGAAAATTCTAATCTGAGATAGATACGGAAAAGCTGAACATCTGGTGAATATTGTCGACATGAAAACGATCAGATCATTTAGAACCCCTTTGATGAATCAGTCAGTTGCTCTTAGTGATTAGTGGTCTAGGAACAGATCCCTCAACACACAAAGGTTGACCAACAGAAAGTGTAAACATCGTAGCTTGTCTTCTTTAAAAAAAAAAAAAAATTACACTGTTATTTACGGAAACCAAAGGAAACCAAAAAGAGGTAAAAGGAGCTAGAGGAAGACCACACAGAAGATGGACAGATGACAGTGTAAATACAAAAGGAGAACACTGGTTTCTGGAAAGCAGAAAACAGGAATTATTGGAAATTTTCGGCAAAGGGCTACATCCCATAATGGATGGACTCAGCCTGAAAGTGAAGTAAAGTAATTACGGAATCTAAAGATTTGATCAAAAGGTTAAACTGGTGCCATAAAAACTCAGTGCCCCTTTACTTTCTGGCCTTTTACCTCAAAGACTTCCTCTCGGCTGACTTCTAGACGACACTGGCCTGCCTGTGGCTGTAGAGAACTGATTTCTTGTTTCAGGACTTTCATTTTCTGCACCAAGTCACGCTTATATTTGGGCAAATTGGGTTGCTCATTCTCCTTGTCTTGATTTGGACTTTTTCTATGAATATCAAAATTGAGAAAAATAAGTAATAGTAATAATAATGGTGATGGTGATAGTGATGGTAATGGTGATGACGGTAGCAGTGACAATGATGATGGTGGTGATGGTGATGATGATTACGATGATGGTGGTGATGATTATGATGATGGTGGTGATGGTGATGATGATTACGATGATGGTGGTGATGATTATGGTGATGATCATGGTGATGATGATGATGATGATGATGATGATGATGATGATCATGATCATGATGATGATCATGGTCATGATGATGATGATGAAGACGACGACAATGATGATATTTAATGAGAGCATTTCATGTGTGTACTTATATTTATATATATATATGGGGCTTTCGTCATGGAACATACACTGTACTACCAGTAAAAGTACAGATAACAGACTCCCTATACCTTAATCTATTTGGAAAACCCAGTTACAAAGTAAAAAAAAAAAAAAAAGAACAAAGGTAAAAATTACAGGATATAAAAGGAAACACACATGAAAGTGGTTCAACATTTTGCTTGTTCAGAGTAAAGCTTGTGCTATCATTCACCTACAGTAATTATACATAACATTCATCCGACTGACGCTGCAAAAAAAAGTAAAAACTTCACTGCTTTAGATGTTGATAAAAACAACAGCAGCAATACAAATCTTCACTTCTTTAAAAAAAAAAAAAAAAACTTGGCGTGCTTAATAAAAAATTATTTGCAAAAACCTAGAAGGGCTATTCCATATGAATGTCTGTTGTGTCAAAAGTAGAACTTGACATCTTTTTCTTGGATTAATATATAAAACTAAAACTGTCAAAGACATGAATTGGAAGAAAGAAAATCAGCAATACTTACAATCTTTCCTGAATTAAATGTAAATTTTGCGAAAGACGGGGATCGGTGAATTGGGTCGTTCTATTATTGTGGTCTACGTAATAAACTCGGCCACTTGCTGTGCGACGTACTTCCCACCCCTCAGGCATTGGGCCTAGCTCCTCATCACTAATAGCCACTTGCCTGATGGAAAATCAAATCAAATCAAGAGCCGGTTAGAAAGACTTTCCTTTATGGTTTCATCAAGTTGACATGCATTGCAAACTTTAACACACACATATGCTTTACATGCTCTTTTTTTAAGTTTTTCAATTAAGACAATCTTGTGCAGCAAATTCAACATAGATCCATGCCCAAGATGTTCACAGCTGATGTATAAACATATTTTATACTTACATTTATACTTATAATCAAATAAAAAAAATGTATGCAACAACCTTTTTATGTTGAATAAAAACCATTGTTTGTCTTCTATTTTGATCATTTGTTATTTAGGGTAAGGGAAATATTTTCAGATACAGTAAAGTATGTTTCCTTTAATACGACAACACACATTTTCCAGACCAAACACCCTTCCCTACCTGGGCACTCGAGGGTCATGCCAGGTACTGACCCCTGTGCGTGTGTGAAGAAAGTAGACTTGACCTTGCTGCGTTGTTCTTTGTTCTGAATGTATTAAAGACATTTACAGACAATTATGTAAGAAGGTGAAGAAAGGGAGAGGAGCAGAGAGAAAAAAAGCCTTAAAAAAAAACAACCAACCATTAACATTTTAGCACACAGAAAAGCAAAAAATTAACTTGTCTCATAGTTCTCGAGTTAAAGTAAAGACGAGAAAGAAACACACGCATTTCACAGTGGCAAAGGAAAGCAAAGTAAGTTGTGACAATAGGTGGTGGATGTTGAGAAATTTTCTAGGGTATACTTAGTTCTGTGACCACAGCAAATGCTAGTAAAATCGTTATTGAAAGTTGAAAACATAGAAAATTATTTTGATCAGGCAATTGCTTAAAAGAGTCACTGCCAAGCAATTACCCTCATCACTGAACTAAACCAAAAGAAACTGCTATTATATCTAATACTCCTCCATACAATCGTCCGAGGTGACGAGGGTCAGGGATCATAGTTACCGTAGCCATCAGGAAGCTCAACAGCATCATGCAATTGGGCTCTGTTCATGTAATTCCGGTGCCGTGTTGACCGTCTTCGGACAAAGTGCTGCGCTCCTATACATTCAATGTTGTTGCTGTCAATGTGGTTGCTGCTGCTGCTGCCTTCAGCTTCGTGTCCTCCTCCTCCCCCTCCTCCTCCTCCCACCCCATGGCCACTGTTGGAAGATGATGTAAGACTAGCACTGTTGTTGTTGTTGGAGGTGAAAACGTGACGACTGGCATGAGAGCCGCTGCTGGATGATGGAGATGCGTTAGAATCGCCACGAGAATGGCCCACCATGCTCAGTGGACGGCTGCTCTCGGTTGCCGGCCTGGGAAAGGGAAATAATTTTGAAAACCACTTTAACCAAAGTAAACTTTAATTCATAAAGTCAGTGTGTGTGTGTGTGTGTGTGTGTGTGTGTGTGTGTGTGTGTGTGTGTGTGTGTGTGTGTGTGTGTGTGTGTGTGTGAAAACTGACACAGACATCATCAACAGGAGTGCTATAAATACTTTGAAATTTAAAACACACTATAATGATACAATGAAGAGAGCTTGAGATTTTGATTGATCTGATTAATAAAAATTCACACAGCCCAAAATTGGAAATGATTGTGCCAAGATTAATATTAATATGAGTCAGCAAGTTTCAAATAAAATGGGTGTAAAAAAGAAAAAAAAAAAAAAAGAAGAAGAAGACGAGGATAGCATTGGAATTGGATACAAAGAAGAAGAAGCAGGCCAAACATCTGTCAACAAACTGTCTGTAGTTATTCAGATTTCAGATTCCAAAGCCACTGGCCCACATCTTATCAAAATATATACATTGTGGAGAATACATTAAAAACAAAAACGAAAACAATCAATCAAACAAACCCAAACCTCAATACATTATGATGATAGGAAATACCTACAGGCGTGGATATTATGTATTACATTATGTTATGGAATACTTCACACTTGGAACGTATGTTGATATGGTAATCAGATCATATTAGAATACAATAAATGGTACATAATAATATAATATTAAGTTGAGCAAAATCATGAAATTCCTTACAAATCATTTTGACCGGACAGAATAAATGATAAGACAAGAA